>JARHVA010000966.1:3695000-3755000 GCA_037957365.1 Torreya grandis | reverse complement strand
ACAAGTTATTAGATTATTCCAAGATATTTGAGGACTAATCACTATATACAAGCACACACATAAGTTTTCACTACGATCATGCATTGGTTTATGTACCCAATGCATTATATTTGTTCCTTTCTTTTTTACTATATCTTTGCTTAGTTTTACTCAGTTACTTATTTACTTAACATATTAGTTTACTTTTGATATCTCTTAAGTAGGGACTAAAAAATTCAAATTTCATTTTAAGGTCATGCATTGGATCATGTTTCACATGCATATACCTGACTTCACATACTCATATTCAACCTCATGAGATTCAATTCTTTGGTAAGTCTATGTATGATTATTTTTCCTTTATACAAGCTAATTTTGCTTAGTTACACTTCTAGAATTAAGGGGGGTTAAATGTAATCACCTAAAAGTGGTATTTGAGTGATAAGAGTGCTACTTAAGACTAAATATTCCTATATTAGCCCTAAACCTATCCTATATATTATTATCACACTTTTCTAGCCTTTGTATAGGCCACAAGGATCCCTAGTCAACTCAAACAAAATTCAAAACTGTCATTTCCTAATCCTAGCACTTCATGCCTAGTGTTTTTCCATCTAGATATTAGTACCACATTAAGGAAGCTAGAGCCACATGGTGATAAAGTCCCCAAAATGGTGCCTATTTCTATTACCCTAGCTTTCTTGAATGGATATAATTTCAAAGGTAAAACACTTCTAAGGTCAACTTAAACATCCTTAATAATATGCACATGCAATAAAACACTATAAATACATTCATTTTAGCCCTATATCCATTAGATTTAAATTATATTAAAAACACCTATTCAAACATGAAATAATTTGAGCAAAATCAAGTTTATCAGTCCCTATTCTTCTCTACTTCAGCATACTACCATCTATAGAAGCCCTAATCTCATTATTTCTAGATTTCCAATATGAAGAATGCTTGAGGCACTAAAGGCCACTATCATACTAGCATCACTTGTACTTGAACCAAGACATAGGTGGTGAGAGATACATCGAGCTCAATCCCTCTTCAAAGTATTGGTTTCTAGGAAACTCTCTTCAAATATGGGTGTTGAGGATGTCCAACCTATCCTATTAATGAACACGATTTTCAACTCATAACCTACTTGTATAGATGATTAATTTTTACATCAAAACTTAGTTATTAAAAACACAATATAGAGTTACATGATTCATGAGTGCAAGATCAAAACCTATAAACATAGACATAGGTGCACCCAAATGTTTGAGATAGTCTTGCATAGAGGACACTAGCACTAATATTAAAACACTAGAGCTGCATGGTTCCTTTATGCAAATGTGGCACTAATATTTTAGAGGGGTTATATCATACATATCTATTTTATGAAACTTGGAATTTCTTCCATCTCATTTTACATCATTCAGATCATTTGTATTTTTTATGTTTTAGATAAGTCTTTATATACACCTATTTATCACTATTTTTAGAAATTTAAAGATAGTCAAATATGTAACAAGTCAGTGGCTATTTTATGCATACTATTTCACTGATTTGAACTTCTCATCCTTTTAATAAAACATATGATTTAAATAAGCTAAACTGTAAAAGGTTAAAACATCTTGTTAGACAGGTTATTAAATAGAATCACTATCTAATCGGTATGGAGAAAATTATCCAAACATATCATCAACCTTAATAGTGCTTGCAAGCTAAAACTAATATTCAATAAATTAGGCATGGTAAATGAATGCCTCTTTTTTAGCAATTTAATTAGTCATAAAATATAAGAGAGACAACTAAAAACAATTTTATATGTTATATATAACTTATTTGATTTCATCCATTGGCACCATAACTCTTCTAGATACTTTTACGTGTGAGTATTATGTTGAATGATATGAGCATGATTCATATTTTGGGAAGTCATTTATTCTAATAAAAAAGTCCCAATCTGTGGGTTTTGTGCCCATGGAGGAATATTTCCTTCAATATGGATTATGTAAAATATTTGAAAGTTTTGTGTGCCTAAAAGGGAAAGAATTTAGATAATGAGCAAAGCACATCAAATTTTTCTAGAGAGTTTGGGTTTCATGAAGACTATTACACATTTATAGTGATATGGTTATTGTACTAAAACGTATGTAAATGCTTCCATGTTCATAAGAGGAAGTGTATTATGTGATACGAGAAAACATCGTAACAATAATATGGGTTTTTATACCATTATCAGTTCCTTGTAAGGCACATGAAATAATTTTCATGTATTTTTTAGATGATTTTACCATGTCAAAGACAAGGCATTACTATCTCTATGTGCCTATGGACTAGTTTATTAAGAAATAAATTTTTACTCCTTGTAAGAAGACCCTCAAACATATTGATGCAACTAGGATGTTTTTTATTAATCTGTGTTTCAGTCTAGTTTTTTTAGTTATATTATTTCAAATCAATATTATAAGTTTATAAGCAATGTTTTCACCATTTTTTGAGAGAAGATGGATACTAATTTCAAACTGTTTAAGACACTTCTCTCATAAACAGATGGAAAATTTGAGTTCAATAACAAAACATTGATACAACTCTTGAGAGGGTGTAATAGGAAACATCCTAAGTCTTGGGATGGTAATTTTATTTATACTCAACATTCATACAACATCACAAAGCATATTTTGATAGTAAATATGCTTTTGAAACTTTTTATTTTTTCCTCACCTCCATGTGCATAAACAATTCTTTAAGATATCCATACAAAGGAAACGGGAAAGTAGATCCTGAGGTCCAAAACACTAATAAAATTATTGAGAAGATTTGAAAAACATCATGTCTGTTTATAGCATAGGTTGATGGATTATCAATACTAGTACAAAGAAAGAAATGATAAACCTAAGAATGAGCATAATGTCATTTTAGAGATAATTTTTAATTACACTTGAGTAGAATAGGATCAAAGATCAGTATAAGAATATGAAGCCTATTTGTTAAATACATGGGAAAGAATGTTTTTAGAGTTGATTTGCCTCCTTATATGAAAATCCATTTAATTCTTGATGTTGAGAAATTAAATATTTTTGAACAATCTATACTAGAGAATGAAGGCTAAGTATTGTTTATACATTAAATTTAAATTCTATTTGTAAATACCCTTATGAAATTGGAGGAGGATGTTGATTTTTTAGAAGAAGGAAATGACAACACAAAAAAGATTCTAAGAACATTGTTTGGTTGGGTTAAAGGGTTATCTAATTAGAAAGGCCAAAAGTTAATTCCAAAAAAAATGTGGGGAATAAATTTCCCTCCTTACATGCTTATTAAATATTTAAGGGACCTAAATTCCTCCAATTTGACATGTATGATCTAAATTCAGATCTTAATGTACAAGTCATGTATACTATCTATTTTCACTATTGCAAATTGTATGTAATCTATGCTTGTAAGGAAAAAATAAGTATCGGAGTGATCCTTGAATCTTAATAACACAATGACTTCAATAAGTTTCATTCCTTGAGATGAATGTGTTTTTTTTCATGAATATAAAAAATCACACTAGTTTTGAGGCGGTGATTATGTAAATACACCAACATTTGTCTAAGTGTCTAAGTATGATAAAGTTTGTGTAATATCCTTGGATGTTTCAAAGTTTTTGGTTTGAATACACTGATGGTTTCACCACCATACAAAAGTCCTATATTTTATCAGTGGAAAATGTTTATTCTTCTCATGATTGGTTATTATATGCTTATGAGTGGACTCCAAAGTGGAAATAGGATAAATAAAGGACTTGTCAAGGTAGAAGACATCATAAAAAGTAGTGATAAGTCTTGAAGGTGGACTCACATTGTATGTTCTAATTTGAAGTATTTGTCCTCATTGTTCCCTAGCTATAGATGGTTGGTTTAGTCATGTTAGATTTAAGAAAAGTTTTTTATAAGTGAAAATTACTCTTATGTGTACATTTTGGATAGAATGGTAGTGAGGAGTATGTCCATGAAGGCCATGATTAGTAGTACCTTATACATTTATCAAAATACAACTCATGGATGGGGAGTGCAATTCTCTCACTCAATGGAATTTTTTTCATGTCATGTTTCTCTAGGATAACTCGTGTTTATTTTAAATATTTATTCAATCTTATTTTTCTTGTTCATGTGCAATATGTTGTAAATTTAATTTCTATAATTTTTTTATCTTTGTTCTAGGATGATAAATAGCCTATAATAGTCATCTTAAAATCATTTATGAGTTAGGGGTCATAGGATCCATGTTGACGAAGCTCAGAGTGGAATATCAACTTATTTTATTGATCACCCATACATGCCTTTTGGTTGAAGGGATCTAATTTCAACACAAAATATATAAAATTCACTTTATATGACCCTCCAATATGCTTCTTAGTGGACTTCAAGGTGGAAATAGGATAAATAAAGGACTTGGTAATGTAGAAGACATCATAAAAACATAGTGATAAGTCTTAATGGTGGATTCACATTGCAAGTTCTAATTTTAAGTCTTTGTTTTCATTGTCTCATTGTTCCCTAGCTATAGATGTTTTGCTTAGTTGTGTTGGTTTTAAGAAAATGTTTTGATAAGTGAAAATTACTCTTATGTGTATGTTTTGGATGAAATGGTAGTGATAAGTATGTCCATGAAGGCTATGTTTTGAAGTACCTTATACATTTATCTAATTATAGAGTGGAAGGGGAGCACAATTCCCTCACTCAGTGGAATTTTTTCCATGTCATATTTCTCTAGGATAATTATTGTGTTTATTTTAAATCTTTATTCAATCTTATGTTTCATGTTCATGTAAAATGTGTTGTAAATTTCATTTCTAAAATGTTTTTGTTTTTGTTTTAGGATGATAAATAAAATAGAAAAATTATCTTAAAATCATTTTGTGTTAGGAGTCATAGGATCCATGTTGATGAAGCTTAGAGTGGAATATCAACTTATTTTAATGATCACCCATACATCACTTTTGGTTGAACGATCTAATTTCAACATAAAATAAATAAAATTCACTTTATATGACCCTCCAATGTTGGATTTACAATTCCATTTATGTTTTTATAAGTGATGAAATTATGTTGATTCTCTTTTCATCCGTATGACCTTATATAAATTTTGATAAAATCCAAGGTATGTGTAAAGAGTGTATGACTAGTTTGTAATTGGGATAAAATTACCAAAATTATAACAAGTGAATATAACATATTTATTAAAAGAATAAGCTGGGTGTCAACTAGTGATGAAACACATCTAGTGAAAGTTAAAATCCATAGAAAAAATAGTTTGATATACCTTTATTTCCCACCTAATTTTTTTCAAATCAATCCACACATAAACATTCTCTATCTTAAGATAGCAAAAGTAACTAAACTTGAATCATTTTTAAGTAATATGTATAAACATATAATGCATAACTAAAAGCATTTATAAATCATATTATATTAACATATATTATTAAAAAATTATTAATGTTTAAGTATTTACATTATTAAATAATATGATATCAATGTAAGAAAAAAAAACACATTTAAATATTAAAGGTAAAAATAAGGCCTTACATTCCCCTCCCCATATTATGAATCCTCTTAGAAGTTGTTAAAATGACTCACTTATATTTCAAATGATTTTATAACAACTTTGATGGAATCTTGTTAACCCAACTCGATAATTTCTCTAAGCCAACAATCTCAAATCTCAACAAAATTTTCACACAATTCAATAAGAAATGTATTAAAATAATCTATGGTGTAAGATGTTTCAACTCCCCAAAAGAGTGAGTCATGTTCCAAGGCATAATTTTTAGTCTAATTTATTAATTTTTTTGTTTCTAAAATATTATTACATACATACATATAAGAATGATAATACCATGTTTAACATTTTTTTTAATGTCACATGTCAAAAAAATGTAAATATTTATATATTTATTTATTTTAATCATAAATGACCAAAGACATTTTAATTTCCTTCTTTTGCCATTATTAATATACCAATAATTAATTAAAAAAATCTCATAAGTTTAATAATAACATATTATTTAAAATGGTAAAAGGTTGGTAGTTCACCTTAGATGGACAAGAATATATATACTTTCTAATCAATGGGGTTAGAGAAGGATATTGAGAATGCATTTTGTCATCATTTTAAGACATTGGTAATGTATTTTATCATCGTTTCCCAAACCCTTGCTTAGCTTGAATAGGATTTATTAGGATGATTATATTACCTTTTCCCATACCTTGTTTTCATAATCTATTAGTAGGAATTTGGACATTTGTCATGATGCCCAAACCTAATCAAATAATCAATTAGGTGGAATTTTAATGTTAGTGTCATTGGAGAAACCTTAATCATTCAATCCACTAGGGGGAATTCAGAAATTAGCCTTGATTCCAAACTTTACTCAACCAATCTATCAAGAGAACTTTCATCATTAGTCATGATAATAAAACCTTAATCAAAGATCAATTATGAGGACCTTGGACATTAATACCAATTCCAAAACCCTAATTAAGTGATTCATTATGAGTATTTTTTGCATTAGTATTGTATAAAACTTAATAACTCAATCCATTTAGAAGATTTTGGACATTAGTCTTAATTACCAACCCTTATAAAAAAAAATTATTAGGAGGACATTGTATGTTAGCTATGATGCCAAATACATATTAAAATAAAATCTATTAGAAGACTTCAGATATTAGTCACAATCAAGAATTTTATATCTTCAAGTAAGACTCATCACATGCGACAAAAATCAAAAATCAAAATATATTATTAAACAATATGGCTTTAAAAGGCCATCTAGGAGTAATATGGAGGTATAGTATAAATAATATCGATACAACACTTTTCAACCCTTGTATGATATGAAGTATGCATATAATATCCAAGTTTCCAAGACTGACACACACTTACCAACATCTAAATATAAAATTTCAAAACAAGTTTTTTTTTATAACATTGAATAAATCTTATGGAAATATCCTATCACTCTAGTTACACAACCTCTCCAACAAATTCAAATTATAAGAATCTATATTAAAATCATAATATAATAGTGTGTCCCACTTTTTAACAAGAGATACATAAATTTAATTATAAAAACATTTCATTATTGTCATATAAAATATAAAACTATTTTAAAAAAAACATATAATTTTATCAATTGATAACAAAAGAGTATAAACTCGGCTCAAAATTTATAATGTACCGATTAAAAATAATAATAACAATCATTATACTGAAGAGACATTTGGGATATCAATCCACACAAATTAAACATATCATGGTAGAATCCACTAACATCTCATACGATACTCCTCCATTATGAGTAGTATGCCAATTACTCAACTTTAAAAAGATCTTTTTGTGCTAAAACTTAGACACAGTCTAGGTTGTGGTAGTTCAACCAAAGATTATCATTTTACATGGTGCAATCTTGTATCAACATCTTCCTCTTCGGGATAGAGAGTTACACATGGATATAACTACCATTAGATTCGATGTTTATGATCAAATTTAGTTGATGAATCAAAAAAATATTGTTTTATGTGCTAGCTTGATATGGCTGGAAATCTATTCAATCTTTTTTCAGATGCTTCAGGGTTTAACCTTTTTATGTAAACATTGTTATTCGTGGAAACTGTAACATGCCATAATGTTAAAGACGAAATGACACATTTTTTTACATTGATATTTTCTTTCAAGTATTGAAATATTGAATTATTTATTGACTAATCACGAGGATTTAGAAAATTGCTTTTCTACTGCTTAAATAAATTGATACTATACCTAATGTAATTTTTTAAAATTAAAGTTCAAGCTAAAATTATGGCTTTTGATGTGGAAAACTTTTTTAAAATTTTGAAAAAAAAAGAAAGTTTACATTTGTGCATTGTTCTTCCTTACTTTTCTTTATAAAAAAATTTAAGTGAAGAGACAAAGGACAAAGAGAATGATGTGAGGTTAGCGAAGTCATCCACCTGACTGCTAACTCTTACTTTTGGTATGATATGTAGGGAAGTCATCCCCTTAAGTTGGTGTTACAGACATATGTGTAGGAATGGATATGGAAACATTCATCGCTGCAAGTAGTTTATTTCAGCTCCTCATGTAAAGTACGAGAATAAATATTAAAAAATTGAGTAAGAGGGATTGGAATGAGGTGAAGTTAGTGAAGATTAAGCAACCACTATTTCTTCTTCACTCATCTACCTGACTATTACATCTTATTTTTTTGATGATATGTATGGAAGTCATCCCCTTAAGTTGGTGTTACTGACATATATGCAGGGATGGATATGGAAACATTCATCGTTGCAAGTAGTCTATTTCATCTCTTGGACATCATGAAAAGGAAGAGAATAAATATAATTTTTTTGAGTAAGACCGATTAAATTACATACCTAAGACTATGCAACTTTTTGGTGGTGGTTGAAAAGATAAGACTAATATTATGTTTCCTCCTCTTCCTCCCTCCATGGGTCTGGTAGCCCAAATTTCTTAAGTTAGTTGATGGAAAAGTTCTATTTGTAGCCTATCTTATGTGAATTGCATGTTGTACTTTGTTCTTTTTAACATTTGGAATTTTTTTGGTGTCTTTGGGCATTGCAACCTTCATCATGAGTTTTTTATGAATTATTTGCTAGTGTTTATGATTTTTTTCTCTCGATATATTTTGATACCATTACTTTTTATATTGTGCATGTTATATATATATATATATATAAAGAAAAAGTACTGACCTCTTTTTTATATAGTAATTTTTTTTTGGATTGTGTCACTTGATATATTAATCTATTGATTTATTATTATCAACATGTTGTTGGCAAGTTTCTACAATTACATAAAATTTGGACATTTATATAAAGATAACCATATTCTAAATATTTCTTAAAAATAATAATTATTATATATTTTTTAAGGTTTTTATTTTATATTTAAACATTATCAATATGACCTCTATGATATTTTGTCACATATTTTATTTTATGTTATTATTAAATATTGAAAAGTTTGTAGAGATCCATTTAATCCACTGAATGGGACATGACTAATTTTCAAGCTAAATTTTGGCCAATAAATTACAAAGAGTTTCTAAGGATTCACTAAATCTACTCATGGGATGTAACTACTTTTCAATTTAAATTTTCACTAATAAACAACAAAAAAAAGTATGAAATCAAGAATTATACCCCTGACTATTATGCTTATAAAAAATATAATATATCACTGATATTTATATATAAATAAATTATTATTCTTTCAATATTTTTATATTTTACTAATTATTTTTTTATTAAAAAAATAACACACACCTCTTTCAACCATAATAAGTTTAACATGTAACTTCAAAGGTGAAAAGTAGACCAAAAAATAAAATACTAATTATAAAATTTACACAAATTCTGGATTCGTCTTGAATCCCATAGAGATCCGTCCATAAATATGTGATTGCATCGGAACTTAAACTAACCTCAAAACCTACAAAATTTTGCCTAAATTTATTTATTTTCTTTAATACTTCTTACGGTTAATTTTTTATATGTAATACTTACTTTTTGGGTCTTAAATACGTAAGTTTACCTCCAAATGTGTATTCTAACGTTCTGGTCATGAAGGTTTTTAAATTATTTTTTCCATATTGCCCTCTCAAATTGTGGAGAACACGATAATTGAGAACATCATAATTTATTGAGAGTTAAAGGCAAAAACATTTTTTTTTTTTGGTTAAACGTAGAAACGAGGTAAGGATTTTACAGATGTGTTAGAGACTAAAGTTATATAACTAGTAAAATACTTAATTATATGTTTGGATATGTGTGAGAATGATCTTATTGTTTTATTTAATATTAAATTTATATTATTTATTAAGATGAGATTGGTAATGTAGTATTTATTTTATATATAGAATTATAATTGTTATAATCGATAATGATTTCATGATTAAAATTATTGATATATTTTAATTGTATAAATATCATTATATATATGATTTATATGTAAATATCAAATTTTATAATAAATAAAATACAGTGAGTGTATAAAAACTAAAGAGAAAATGAGGTTGGAAACATTGTATTTAAAAAGGAACGAGTAGACATTTGGCGAAAAGGACTATCATATTAATAAAGGGATTTAAAAAAAAATAGAGAGATATGGGAAAGTGAAATGAGATGGTAACTCCACAATTGTGGAAGATTAAGGAAAGAGAAAAAAATGGCATAAATGATTGATAAAATAAGTCATGACCAAAAAGTTGGGATATAAATAATTTACAAAGTAGGTCACGTGGGTGATTGAATATCACAATGTTTTTTGAGTTGACGTTTTTTATTATATGTTTTGTGACATCATCATCATTGGATGTAGTTATTTTAGATAATTTGTGGATTTTATTTTATTTTAAAAAATTCTTTCTTTAAAATGTTTTATTTTTATATAGTTATAATGTTTTTATTATTTTCACATTCATTCTTCCTTTTATTTTTCATTAAGATGAGTAAGAAGGAGAAGTAGTTAATTTTTTCTGTAAGTATGTTTGCATCTATTAAATTTATTACATTATTGTTATAATTAGAGGCCTCTTCCAAAGTGTTGAGAATGATGGATAAGACTCATGATTGTTAATTATTTGGTTATTTAGTATTTTTTATATGAAAAATTCATGTATACATGCGACATTATAGAGATAAAACCACCATTTAAATTTGTATATAAATATTATTATAAAATTATTATATTTATACAGATTTGTGGGTGGGATCAGTTTTGAAAATTTATATATGCTTTATAACTTCGAATGTTTTATTAAGGCACTATGATATTTGCTAAAGTTTTTTGCATTGTATTGATAATTTTTATTGTTACATTTTAATTTTTTTAATTAATTTCTTATGTTTTTCACTTTGAATATGTTATTAATTATTTTGTGAATCATGTGTGATCCTTCCCCATAAATGTTCATTAAAATTATAGTTAGATCATAAATATGAGTAATTTATAAAATGATGAGGCATCAATTTGGGGGTGAGTAATAATATTTGTACGTTTCTAATTTGTACCTTCTACCAAGTTAGACACAAATTTTGAAGTTCCTTATGAACAACAAGACAATTTAAATGAATAAAATGCTTAAAGTTACTAAATTTCAAATGATTAGCCACATGGGAGACAATTAGTACTTTTACTAGTGTAGGAAGACATTCAAAATGAGCCTGCACAAGTAGCACATCATATACAAAAATAATCTCACATATTTTGTAATAAGGCTAGTGCATTGGCATGGGATACAAAAGATGCAAGCACAAGGAGATCATAACATCCATATGATGTTGCATATTTGGCAAAATTATTAGTGACATAGGATCTAAAGACATATCATCAATCTTTTATGCATATTCAATTATAGAAATATATGGTAGAAGAACTTTTTTAAATGAAAAATAAAAAAAGTTTAGACTTGTTTACAATTATAAAAGGAGTAACACATGGGTAAGTGCAAAAAGTTGAGGGATAAAAAGTGGCCTACATGTGGACATAATTTTCATGAAATTTCATAAATCTAAAATTTTGTAGATAATTTCAGATATCTACACTCCAAATTTGAAGATGATGTAAGAACATTAAATATATCATTTCCAGTCTAGTTTTCAAAATACTATGAATTTATTTTAAAATAGTTAAGTATAACTAGGTTACACATAATTTGAAGAGGAACTCTTTTTTTTTTTTTAACATAGTAGATACATGGTCGTGATATGTACCATTTTTTTAACAACATTTAATATTATTTGAAACATTTTAGAAAAAATTGAAATAAGAGATTATAGTTTGTCACCTATATTTTTTTATATTTATTCAATGAATACTTCTTTTAATGAATTTTACAAGTAAATAGATCCTAAAAACTAACAAAAAAAATCATAGTCATCCATACAATGTGCCTAACTACCTCACAAAAAATGAAAATGAAAATTTTTGAATGTGTGTAGAATTGGGCTTAGTTTGTTACCATATAATTTTTTTTTTTACTTGAATCGATGAAAGACAAATTAAATAAATATGTAAAGGCATGTATGTTTGCAGCATCTAGTGGCTTAAAAAATGCATAGATAGAAATCAACATAGTTTAAAACCTTAAATTAGTCCAAAAATTATAAAAATCATATTTTTGGAAAAAGGAGAGTAGACTCATCATGATGGTATTAAGTTTTTGAATTTCTATGTTGAAATTATTAGTGTATTTGGTAATAAAAGTTGTTTTTTTTTTTTTTTTATCATACCTTTCAAATCTTGCTTGTACATTGACAATCCAAGCCTTTGGTTTAGGAACCTAAGCCATTTTTGAGCCAAAATTCATGGGAATCGAATTCAAATTTAAATACCATGATCACGTTATTAACTATATCATCAGCACGATCATGATACTTAATAGCATGATCATATTATATATTCTCAACACCCTAAAACCTGAATAGGAGCCATTAGGCCTAATAGTCTTAATATAAAATATTGGTTGAATAATACTATTTTTTGTGACCAACATTCTGGACAAGAATTGATAGCATTGAATTATAATTGGAGATTTACTAACCTATGAATCATTTTATTATTCCTTTGATCCTAATATGGTGTGCAATCAAGCCAATAAATCTAAAATTGAACTAGATTTAATACTTCCTTGGATCGAGTTTGGTTGTCTCCATTTACCTATCAAACTAAACTAAATACTTGGTTTTTTATAATATAGTCTACAATTAGAGACCCAATTGACATCATATGGACTTAATTCCTTTATGAGGGTTCATTTAGACTTGATTCTATATTATATTGAACTAAATATTTAATTAATTTAATATGTGATGCTATCAAAGCCATAATTAACATTATATTGAAGGAATTCCTTGCACAGGGACCAATTAATCTTAATTACACATTATATTGAAGAAATACTTGATTGGTTATATATGATGTCTAGTTAAGGAAAAATATTCACAATGGACATTAGATGGATACAATTCCTTACATGGGGTGAAACATGCCTCAATTGATATTAGGTGGAAGCAATTAATTACATAGGACTTGGATGTACCCAATATTGTATAGTATTAAAAAAATATCAATTGATTTAACATGGTATAATTAATGTGCAAAATGACATTATATGGATGTAATTCCTTGTTTGAGGATTGAGTTGCCCCAATTGCATAAAATATTGAACCTAAATACTCAAATTATTCAGCATGGTGTGTAATCAGGGCTAATGGAACCCAACCAACATTATATGGACAAAATTAATTTCATGGAGCTTGGTTGCCCAAATTATTTATAAGATAAAACCAAATACACGATTATCTAAATATAGTATACAATCAAGGCTAACAAAGTCATAATTGACATTAGATATATTTAGTTACTTACATGAGCCTTGGTTGGCCATAATTACATATTAAGCTAGACTATGTACTTTGTTGATTCAATATGTTATACATTTAGGAGAAACATAGCCCCCTATTGACAATAGAAGGATGAAATTTCTTACACAAGGCTTGTTTGGACTAAATTTCATATCATATTAAGCAAAATATTCTTTTAGTTGAATTTGGTGCAAAATCAAAATCCCAATTGTTATTAGATGGATGTAATTGCTTACAAAGGGTTCAATTGGTCCCAATTTCATATCAAATTAAATAAAACACTCAATTGTTTGAATAAAGTGTGTAATTATGGCCATAATGAGAATTATGTTGACATAATTCCTTAGGAAAGCCTCGATTGGCCCAAATTTTATGTCTAATCTGGAACTAAATACTCAATTGGTTCAATATGGTATGGAATTAGGGTCAAGTAAGCCCCATTTTCCATTATTTATTAATGCAATTATTTGCACATGGCTACTTTGGACTAAATTACATATCAAATTGACAAAATACTTATTTTTTAAATACGGTGATCACTTAGATCTGTAATTGATATCATATGGATGAAATTCCTTATATTAAGGCTCAGTAGGCCCCTAGGATAAATTAAGCCTCAATAAAAATTTGTTATATATACTAAGAATTAGGTTCATAGGGATGAAATTAGTTAAAATTACATCACTCATTACCAAAAATGAATTTATTGTCTCAATCCATGATGATGTGGGGCATAATTGATCCAAAATTCACATTCTTTACTCATAGATGTAAGTTCAAGGATCTCATATTTACACTAATCAACATCATGGCTATACCTTATATACCCTTAAAACAATGCCCGAATCCCAAATCCCTAAAGTTCCTAATCTCTAAACTCTACACCATAAATATAAGGTCTTTATACCTTAAATTGGTTATTTTATCTAAGACTAACATCATTTAGACTAAAGCAGAATAACACTTAGGGATGGCGATGAAGGAAAGGGAGAAGGAAGGCGCGGTAGGGGAGGACTCAGGTCTAAACAACAGGGCAGTACTTGGATTGCAGCAAACGGCTCATGGATCACAGAATGCTGTAAAGGCTCCTTTCTCATAGGTCTCAAGTCCCTTTGTTGTAAAAGAGCCCATTGGCATGCAAATACCCAAGGTCAACGGCTACCTAGAAAGATGCAAGGAGAGACCCAAGCTAGTTATACCAATGGACATGATTGCTGAAGACATAGAATACTATTCGAATCACTCCCTATACTACAAGTTTTTGGGGCCTAAGACTTCACTCTAGTTCTTGGAAGCATGGGCTTAGGGGACATGGGCACTAGAAGGAGAAATGGATATTACATTGTTAGCTAATAGCTATTTTATGGTCACTTTCACCTATATGACTGATTATAATAGAGTTTTTACTGGAGGCCCTTACTTTCATAACCAAGTGGGTCTATTTATCAAGCCATGGCATGCCAATTTTATACCATTAGAGGAATTACCAAATTGTGTTTCGGTGTGGGTGTGTCTACCTCACTTTCTGGTGGAATGTTGTCATGAAGACACTCTGCAAATGCTTACATCTTTGTTAGGAAGGCTAGTCGGTTCTTCAATGTTAATCTTGGGGAAAAAGGTAATGACTTATGCCTACATTTGTGTTGAAATTGATCTCAGTAAGCCAATACCAAATGTTGTTGAAATGAGTTTGGGACCCTTTTCTTGGGTGCAATAGCTAGATTATGAAACTCTTCCTTTCCACTGTCATCTTTACCATGCTTATGGCCACTTGTAGCAATGGTGTCCCAAATCAAAATCCATTGAATCTCAGCCTACTCAGCCTACTCAAATTCCTCTTGGAACATACAAAGAGAAGGGCCTGATTCTAGGTGAGGCACGTGAAGCCAATGGTTTTATGTCAGTTAAAGGCTACTATAGAAATAGGGGCCAAAAGAGGTCCTTGAAGGAAATACAAGTAGATGACTCGCTTAATAGATTCAAAATACTGCATGACCTTAATCAATAAGAGGTGAATCTAGGGTTGATGATTTTGGATCAGGGGATTGAGGGCCTAGCTTAGGAGACTAATGTTTTAGGTGCTTTAATTGAACCACAGGATATTGGGGATTGGCACATGGATATGGACCAGTAGATGATGATTTCAAAAGTATTGACTTCCTCATTAGTTCCCTCTAAAGAAGATGAAAATCTACCACTCGCAGGGAAAACTAGGGACTTCGGGGCAGCCAGAAGTAGTAAATCTTCTCCTCATTTGGGACTTTTGCAAAAGGACCTTCAGAAGGGAGGGGGAGAAATTTGGCAAGCCTGGTAAGAAAAAGGACTTGAAAAAAATTAAACTAATGGGAGAGACTTTGGTGGAGTCGGTGTCAGTGAAGACTCTAGATGCTCACTTTTTGAATCCTTTGAAATGATTGTACTATCTTGGAATGTAAGGGGCTTGAACAGCAGCCCCAAACAAAATGATGTTCACAACTTGATTAGAAGTGAAAGACTAGATGTCCTTTTTTTGTAAGAGACTAAGCTTTCAGTTGAAGTTATGTTCAAATTAGCACCTAAGTTGTGGAGGCAAGGGGACTTTCAATGCATTGGTGGTCTTAGATCCTCAGGGGGACTAGCTTGTCTATGGAACCCACAAAAGATCAGTCTCATAAGATGGTTGTCTTTTAAGTAATCCATGACTATGATTGCTTCTAGTTTTGAGACGGGTGAAGTCATTCTCCTCTCCAATATCTATGCCCCTACTGACTGGTGAGGTAAACACTCCTTATAGGGCCATATCAATTTTGTCTATAGCTTGGCCCCCTTCCAACCTTAGATTATGGCTGGTGATTTTAACACTATTTTAGATTTGACTAAAAAGTGTGGTGGTACATCAAGGCTAGACCCATCTACTTTGCTTATGCACAATTATATTGAATTTTTGAATTTAGTTGACATCAGGCCCAATAATGGACAATTTACATGGAACAATCATAGGAGTGGGAAACACTACATTGCTGCGAGACTGGATCATTTTCTGGTTTCTAGTTTTTGGATTAGAGGTATGTGGTCTATGAGGTTTGAAATTTTGGACTGGAGAGGATTGGATCATTGGCCTATCAAGCTTAATAGTGTTTCAAAGTATCACCCTCACTCTCTTTCCTTCAGATTCTAACTCATGTGGTTATGGGATCAATCTTTATTTGAGTGTGTGGCCAATTGGTGGAGATGGGGTAGCCCTACCCATGGTACAATGATGTATATCTTTGCTAAATCCTGTAGTATGTGAATTATAAGCTCACAGGGTGGAACCACTAATACTTTGGGAATATTTTTCATCCTAAGGCTGCTGCACAGACCAAGCTTAATGGTATCACGAGAATAATAAGGGAGGAAGGATTGACTGAAGACTTACTACAAGATGAATCTCAGGTTATGAAAGACCTGGAGGAATGCGAGCTAACAGAGGAAATGTTTTGGAAGCAAAAAACTCAGATTGAATGGCTCCAAGAAGGGGACAAAAATACATCTTTTTTCTTTCATTCATCCAAAGCCAGGAGGCATGGTAATTCTATTTCAGCCCTGGTCAATGAAAGGGGTGAGCGGCTTAACTCCTTTCCAGCAATACCAGAGGAGGTGGTTCATGACTTCTCTACTCTTTTTAGTGAAGATGTGAATGGGGAATTACCAGAAGAAGCTCGAGTTCTCTTCTATATTCCACCTTTGGTGACACATGAAATGAATGAGAATTTAATGAAGGATATCACACTTGAGTAACTTGAGGAGACCATTACACAGATGAAAAAAGGGAAAGCGGCTAGACCTAATGGCTTCTCAACTGAATTATACCAATAATTATAGGGCATTATCAAACTAGACCTTTTAGCTATTGTCCAAGAATCTCAGTGGAATAATCAAATGCTTAAGGCTACAAATGTGACCTCTCTTGCCCTCATATCCAAATGTGAAGGAACTAGTAGGCTAAGTCAATTCCACCCCATATCTCTTTGTAATGTTGTTTATAAAATTATATCTAAAATCATTGTAGATAAGTTTAAAAGAGGGCTAAGTGTTGTGATCTCTGAAGAGCAGAGTGGTTTTGTGGAGAGTAGGCAAATTTTGGATGGTATTGTTATTGCTGTTGAATCCATTCACTCCATGGCCAGCTCCAAAGATAAGGTGATGTTTATTAATTTGGATTTGACCAAGGCCTTTGATAGGGTTAGATGGTCATTCCTATGGAAGGTTCTTAGTGATTTTGGTTTTGCAGAGGAATGGACTCAATGGGTCATGAGATGCATTTCCTTGGTTTCCTTTTCGATGCTTATCAATGGAGAACATACAGAGTTATTTGGTGCCTCTAGGGGGTTATGACAAGGAAATCCCCTATCTCTGTATCTCTTTTTTCTAATTAGAAGGGATAGAGAGGATGGGCATATTCAAGGCTAGAAATGGGGAGGTGAACTATCGGTACAGTCTCACCTACAGTTCACTAATGACACTACTCTAAGGGGCATGGCCACAATGAGTGAAGTAGATAATTTGTACAGGGTGTTGGATGTCTACTTAATGGCCTCAAGACAAAAGGTAAATGAAGACATATCATCCATCTTCTTCCTCAATACTCCAGGTTCCATCCAGTAGTGGATTACTCAAAATATGCATTTTCATATTGGGACTCCCCCCTTGATTTACTTGGGTACCCCTATTTCAGCAAGCTGTATATTCAAAGAGTCCTGGCATAATATTTTAGAGAAATTTTAGGTGAAAGTGAATCATTGGACTCACAGGTGATTATCTTTTGCTGGCCATGTTCAACTAATCCAATCTGTGGTGCAGGCTTTGCCCATTTACAGATGTATGCTTCAAGTTGCCCCGATGGGAATTGTTAAGGAGTTTGATTCGGTTACTAGGCAATTTTTATGGGCTAGTAGTCTGACATCCTCTAAAAAGAGACTAGTTAGATGGGAGATTATCTGTAGCCCCAAACAACATGGGGGGTTCAATCTGAGGTAGATGAACTTAAATGGTGTTGCCTTGGTGGCTAAGCTTTATTGGCATTGGTGCACTGAACAAGACAAGGCTTGGGCCAGAATTAGCTCCCAAAAGTACTACCCTAGGATCATTCAAAGTGATATTCCTCACTATCCCCTTATTAGGAAAGGCTCGGTGATATGGGGTAATCTAAAAAAAGGGGTTGCTCTCATTAAGGAAGGCTTATTCTAGATTTGTAAGTGGGGATCTAAGGCTCTTTTTTGGACTAAATCTTGGGACAGTTATCCTCCCATTATTTCTCAGTTCCCAAATTTGTCAAACCTTTGTCAGAGATTCCTTGATGCTAGTTGGTCTTGGGTGAGTGACTTCAAATCATATATTTCATGCAGATAGTTGGAGGTGGCACAATGGAAAGCTCCTGAGGCTTGGCTAGTTATTGGGACATAGGAGGAGAATGATGAGCTACTGAGCCTTCTTTCTAGGTGTCATTGTAGCTCCCTCTAGGAGGAAGGTGAGCTTGCTTAGTCTCCCAATCCTAAGGGAGTTTACATAGTTGCCTCTAGATATCAGGCCTTACTACTTCAGAGATTGGGTAGGTGGAAGTGCAATGGTGGAGATAGGTCTAGAATAAATTTCCATGGCCAAAATGCAACTGCTTTTTTTGGATGTTGGCTTGGAATGGGTGCATGACCTGGGACAATCTCTGGAAGAGAGGCTTCTAAGGCCCTTCAGTTTGTGTTATGTGTAGGGTGGCTGAGGAGGATTCTGCTCATCTATTTTTTCATTACTCCTTTGCCTTACAACTCTGGCACTACTGGTGGGATGTCTGGCAGATCCCCTATTTTCATGCTTTATCTATGGTCAACTTTTGGAATGGTGTGGGAGACCCCCCCTCAAGGATGCCTTTCCTACATGATGTATGTTTAGGGGGGCCTATCTTTCTGGTATAGCAGCTCTTGCTTGAAAGAAATAGGCAAGTTTTCTACAGCATGAGGATCATGACGCAACAAGTCTGGTAAAAAGTTGTGGGGATGATTCAAGAGATCATGCAAGTCAAGAGTGATATCTACCTTCCATTAACCAAATAGGACTCTGAGGTGGTGGCACGACTTGGATTCTAGCAGCTCTCAGGTAATTTCGCTTGTGTTAGGAGAAGTTAGCACGTTAAGGAGAACACTCATAGGTCAGTCAGTGGTAGTGCCCACGTAATGAGATTCTCAAGATCAATACAGATGGCTCCTCCATGGGTAATCCCAGGGCTGTGGGTAATGGAGGGATTAGCAAGGATTCTAAAGGTTTGGTGATTTTTCTCTTTGTGGTCCCTGAGGGGATGAAAATCATCAACATGATGGAAGGCCAGGCTATTCTTTATGCCCTTGAGAAGGCTCAAGCTTTGGGTTGGTGTAGGATCATGTGCAAATCAGATTCTCAAGTCTTGATTAACCTGCTCATTAAGAGGAAGGTTTTGGATGTCAATTGGCAACTGGCTTTGATTGTGAAACAAATTTTGCAAGTTTGCTCACTCATAGATACATTAACATTTGTTCATATTCTGCGTGAATGGAATAGGGCAGCAGATTGTTTGGCTAAATTAGCATTCAAGCATATAGATGGAGGAAATAATGAGGATTGGGAGTCTCTCTCCTTGATGCTTCATTATGATTTGGAAAGAATTTTGGAGGAAGATAGGGAGGTTTATAATAATGTTTAGTTGGGAGTGTGCCTAATTTTTCTGCCTTTGTTGCTTTCCTTTGGGCGTTTTTGTTCCCCGTTCTTCTTGTAATGCTCTTCTTTGCTTTTAAATAAAAATTTTACCCCTTTTTTTAATTAAAAAAACCATCATTTAGACTAAGAATTAAGTTCATAGGGCTCATTTTGGCCTAAATCAAATGACAAATAAGACAATTTAAATAATTCACCCAATTTTCATGATGACATCCATGGTATAATGACAACCCAAAATATATTCTATAGTCACAAATGGGTCCAAGTGATTCAAATTATCATCAATTATCTTTTTGATTTACCTTTTGTACCCTAAACTATATATACATTAAAATCTAAGCCATAATCCATAAACCCTAAACATTATACCCTAAATTGTAAACCATAAAATTTCCTTATTTACCCATTTTAATTTAGTCCCAATTAACATCCTTTGTAGTAAGAATTAGTTTTGAACATGGAATGAAGTGATTAGACATTAATATATAGGTCCTTAAACCTAAACCCTATGCCTTAAACCCTAATATCTATAACATAAATTGTAATCACTATGCCCTAACACCCACTACATTCTATAAACATACATGCCTTATGATATATCTGATTTTATCATGGAATGTCATAAAATGCAATTTTTAAACATATGGCAAAAACTTAGCCTTTGGAGTACCAATCTGGCTATGCATTTGAAGTAAATTAGGTTTATTTTGAGACCCATCATCCTAATTAACAAAAAAAGAGGAAATAGTTTATTATTTTCATTGAGGAGGCATTTGAGGCCAATTTTAACCCCTTCAATAGCAAGATATGATTTGGGTAAAAATCAAAATATTGATCTTATATCATAAATTGATCTAATTAGTCAATTTATATAATTTCATACATGATCTAGGAAAAATTGAGCCCCTAATCCAATTTTATGGATCAATCAATTGTATAACATGTATGCAATATGTACATGACATAATTAACCCTATTATTATTATAAATGCAAACATGAAGGTAGTCAAGTCATAAATAGGTAAATAAGTAGCTCGAATGTTCTTCGATTACCTTAGTGATTAGACCCTATCTATGATATCTTAAACCCTAAACCCCTAACCATTTACATTAAACCATAAGCCATAATCCATTAACTACAAACCCTTTAAATTATAGACCATAAACCCTAAACCAATAAATTTATCCCAATTAATATCTTTTATATATAGTGACAATTAGGTTCACAGGGATGAACTTGGTCAGAATTGCATCACTCACTAAACCATAATTGACTTAATTGGCTCAATTTGTGATGATATGAGCACTAATTGAGCTCAAAATCCCATTATTTACTCATAGATATAGGTTTAAGGATCTCAAATTTTCCCAATTACCTTCATCATTATACCTTATATACCCTAATTCCTATATCCTAATCCCTAATTCTTAAAGTTACTAATCCCTAAATTCTAAGATATAAATATAAACTGTTTAAACTTTGATCCAATAATTTTAGACCAAATTAACATAATTTAGACTAAGAATGAAGTTCATAGGGCTCATTTTGGCCTAAATCACATGATTGATTACCTCATTTGACTAAATCACTCAATCTACACCATAATATCTAGGGTATAATGATAACCCAAAAACACATTATATAGTCACAAATGGGCCCATGTGATTCAAATTATTGTTAATTATCCTTGAAATTGACCCTATGTGCCCTAAACCATATATACATTAAAACCTAAGCCCTAAACCATAAACCCTAAACATTATACCCTAAATTGTAAACATTAAGCTTTCCCTATTTACTAATCGATTTGGTCCCAATTAACATCCTTTATAGTAAGAATTAGTTTCACATAACATAGAGTGACTAGAAAAATTATATACAAGTCCTTAAATATAAACTCCATGCCCTAATCACTAATCCCTAAAACATAAATTATAATCCCTATGCCATAGTGTCCACTATATATTGCAGACATACATGCCTTATGATATAACTAATTTTATCATGAGATGTCATAAAATATATTATTTAAGCCTATGGTAAAAACATATCCCTTGGAATAGCAATCTATATATGCATCTAAAGTAAATTAGGGCTATTTCTAACCTCTTCAACCATTATTCATGACTATAAAATGTGACTTGGGGGTTGATCAACTACAATTTGCCGCAATCACCATCATGATTGTACCTTATATAGCCTAAAACCTATAATCTAATCCATAATTCTTAAAGTTAATAATCTCTAAACTCTGAAACATAAATATAAACTATTTAAATTTTAAACCAATCATTTTTTCCTAAATTAACATCACCAAGATAAAGAATTATCTTTACGATTGACCCTGTGTACCCTAAACCTAAGCTCTGAACACTATACCCTAAATTGTAAACCAAAACCTTTCCCTATTTACCAATTAATTTAGTCTTAATTAACATCCTTTATAGTATAAATTTGGTGCACACATGGCATATAGCAATTAGACCTTATATATGCCCTTAAACCGAAATAATACATGCGTTAATGCTTAATCCTTAAACCCTAAAATGTAATCCCTAATCCCTAAAAAATAAATTTGAATCCCTAATCCCTTATCCATAAACCCTATGCACTAATGCCTTAATCACTAATCACTAATCCCTTATCTATATTAAGTATAATATGATCACATTATTTAATTACGAAATTGTACTGTTCTTAATATAGGCAACACTTGGTTCTCATTGTCAATTACTATCCCCAAATCTTATATTAACAATAATTACATTATGTTATTGCATAATATGACCATGTTATTGTTAATATAAGCTTCTCAATGTGTTGGATGGATCAAAACCTTATACAACACCTAACATGATAATGTTATGCAATAACATAATCACTTTATATAACGTGATAGGATTATAATTATTTTAGACTAATCTCACTTCTCAAGGAATTTTTTTAACCCAAATAAATAATTTTGTCCCCTCAAGCATTCTCTATATACTTATGTGGTACTTGTGTACTTGAAAGCACCTTTCAAAAGTTATCAATTATCCCTTTTGATGGGTGATGGATCACATTCAAAGAGGAAGAGGAAGATTTTGATGAATAAAACACTAGATGAATTAGCACATTTGAGAGAGAAACACAAGATACAAATGCAAAAACTTCATTGTAGACAAGGTACAAACCCTAATCCTAATGAACCAAATGTCATACATAATGAGCTAGTTGACAATAATGAATTTAAAAATTATAAAATTGATCATAATCAATTGAATAATGTTGAAATTTACCATAATTAAAGGAATACCAATGAAATTAAAAATAATGAATTAGTTAATGTTGGAAGTTCACATTCAAAGTTCCATGTTTTTTATTTTATTGACGATGAGTCTATGTATGATGCTTCACTCTCCATGAATGAATAAAATTTGATGGAAATGAATAATGATGAAATTAACCATCAATAAAATTTCATGGAAACATATAATGAATAAATTAACAATGAAAAAAATATCATCCCACCTCAAAAAAATGAAAGTAATAAAGATTATGAAACACCCTCTAAACAAATTCCACCATTAGCAACACTTCTAAGAATTGTGCATAAAAAATACAAGTACTTAATTGAAATCAATGAAAATATTTTAGAACCAATGCATAACGAAATGTCTGATCACCATTCAAGAAGATTGGATAACAAATTTGGGATACTTTCTTTCCTAATTTGCAGTATGATAGTCAAAGATATCAGTTATTGGTTTCATTGATAAATTTGATTAAGATGAGACCTATAATGTACACATTAGGACTAAGAACATATAACACTTATGATTAAAATAATGAAATTATTGAAAATCTACATGATGCTTATCATACTACAAACCCAAAATCAAGCACCAAAGATTGTAATGTTGCTTGACGTATACTTAAAACTTGTGTTGTAAGTGACAAAATAGGGAAAAAAGAATGGTTTCAAAAACAATCCGAGCACTTAAAATAAGCAAAAAATAATAATGAAATCAATTAAAAGACATGAAATAATTAATGAAACTAATACCAATGAGCTCTAGGCATTCTTTGGTAGTCTTCCATGAAAGGACAAGGCTATAGTCGATACTCTCAAAGAGTTATTTGCTCAATTTTGAAAAGACAATACAAGAGTTTTGCCCAATATAAGAGATGCTGTGAAAAGAGGAGTTGGTTCTTGTAATCGTGACCCAGATCTAAAAAATTTATTGGATATGACTCAAACACAATTGTAATCTAAATTCATTGAAATACATCTACAAATTTCTATTTGTCAAAGATATTTTGAGATTGAAAAATCTTTTTATGTTAAAATAAATCACATATGCACCAGTTGTTGTTGTAGTCAACATGTTGAATTTTCAATGTACTACGATGTTTTTCATCATTTTCATTTTACTTTGTATACTAATAACATTTTGCAAGAGTGTGGTATTGAATTGCCACCAAAATCAGTGAGGAAATTTATTCCAACTATCTTTTGCAAAATATCGGATGAATAATTATTTTACAACAAATCATGTTTAAATAAAAATTATTTAAAAAATATTATATAAATACTTTGCACTCACTATTTACTTCAAATTTTCTAATTTTATTTATAAAATATTGATGAAAATTTGACACCAACAATTACATTATGTACTTGTAAACTTTTAATCCTAATACAATCAACCGATTTTGATATACAAATATTCTCAATTTACCAATTTTGATATACAAATATTTTCAATTTATAAAATGAAAATTTCACTTTTTTTTTAATTTTATTTACCACAAAAAGTTCTTGATAGTTTTTTTAATTAAGAATATCCTTAAACATAATTTTGATGAAAACTACAAAACTTAACCATTTCTCCTTTCACGTTGCCAATCTTTCCTTCATATTTTCTATCAATTTTCCTACATTTTAGATTTAAATGCCCTTGTGGATTTTGGTTATAAGCACTCACCAAAGGACACAAATGCTTTTTTGTCTTCTCCTATAAATATTAGTATTATATTTTTTAAAGATAACTTGACAACCATATGTTTTTTAATATTTTCGAAGTTTTTAAAAAAGACTAAATCCTATCTCCTCTTAGCTAATTCAAATAAAATTAGACCATTCACAAACCGAAGATGTGTCTTAGGAAAATCGGACTCAAAATATTTCAAATGATAAACTTTTCCCCTTTCCCTCAACTTATCCGCTTTAAATTATGACCAAACCTACAAGACTCCCACTAACCAAAACAAATAAAAAGACCTTTGTTACATAATTCGTAATCAAGCAAATCTAATATTCTCGAAATCTAAAGGAAGCTAACATTTTCTTTAAAAACTTAATTAAATATATTATAGGTGTTTGCAATGTTTAATTTTAGAAACATCTTATATTATATATTAGATGAGAGTATTTAAATTTCTATACGTTATAATTACATCATTCAATTTCATTTTATTTTTTATTTTTTTAAATAATAATATAAATATATATATATATATATATTCAATTTTTTTTAATAATTTTTAAATAAGTTTATAAATAATATTATAAATATATTATAATAGTTTTTTAAAAATAAAAAATAAATAAAATTAATAAATAATAAAAGTAAAATTAAGATATTACAATATTTATTTATAGATTAAAAATTTATTAGTAATTTCAATTGATTTATTTCTTATATTCTCTTGAAATCTTCGAAAACCTATTGTCCAAACATATTGTAACACTTAATTTAGTTTCATAAGTTTTAGAATAACCTTAACCTCTTATTTCGAGAAAAGTTTCCTTAATTTATATTTTATCTTTTAAAAAATATTTTAGAAATTAAATTTAAAATAAATATATCATTTTTTTTTCCATCTTAAATCATTCTTTAAACTTTATTTAATTTATAATCTACTAAAATATTTTACAACTTCCTTCTGAACTAATCTGCTCCATTTATATGGTTAGTCATATATATATATAAACTTTCCTATTATAAATAATGAAGTGATGAACTTCCTTTTTAATTGCTTAAGAATATTCAAGATCATCTTCATTTTTAGGATTAGTCTAATCTACTCCATTTATGTGATTAGCCCTATATCTATCTCTCTCTCTCTCTCTATATATATATATATATGAACTTTCTTTTTGACGATTTACTGATATTCAAGATCATGTCCATTTCTAAAATTAATCTTAAAAAATATAGTAATAAACAGATTAAAAAATACAATATTTTTATGTTCTTTTAAAATAAACGGATGTGATCTTTTAATTTCAATTCATTTTTTCTTTCAAATATACTTCATTTAATTAAACATTTACTTATTTTTAAAAAAATGTTAATTCTAATTTATAACTTTGAAGTAAATATTAAATTCTTCATGTCAAATATTTTCTTTTAAAGTGTATTTATTTATTTCTTGGCTGCAGACCCGTTTGAAGGACACGGTAGCTTGCAAATTTGACTACTGAGCTTGTGTATTCACGTGTCATATATATACACCTGTGTATATATATATATATATATATATATATATATAAAAGACGTGTTATATTGATTAGCAATATACATTTCAACCATCCAGTAATGCTTATATATAAAAGATACCTGTTTTTTGATATGTAATTTTCTGATGTTGTGAACGATTTTCAGCTTTACTTTTCAAATTTCAGACAGCTCTTTTTATAGTTCAAAGATAATCTTTTTGTTTAATGCAATGTTATCTTCCGTAATGGGGCTTTATTTGGCTAGAATTTGTATTTCGTCTGGTTTTTGTCAATAAGCAATAGCAGTGGTTTTTTCTTTTCTGACAAATGATTATTGAATATTTGGACTAAATCTTTGTGCTGTGTACTTTTATGGAGTTCTCCAAAATTACCTTTCACAATTAGAATTGAAAAGTCAAAAGCTATTGACATTAATTTGCACAATGAGATAAAGTTTGATAAGAGCCTTCACGTGGACCTACAGCCATCACAAAGCTGTTGCACCATGCGATGCTGTGAATGCTGATTACTTTGGAAGGATAAGTCCATAGTGATCCCCAGAGGCAGTCACAACTCTAATTGACAACTTCTATATTTTATGAACTACATCACCAGAGACAGTGACAGCTCTAGTTGATGAATTCTATAGTTTATGAAATTATATCTTAATTTATATTTTTTTCTTAAAAACAGAAAACCAGAATAATATCTTTGTAATTATTTTCATGTTATCAAATTGGATGCTCTGAAACATTGGAGAAATTCAGATGTAAAATCATAACATCATGGCAGTTATTAATACTTTGTTAAAATTATTATCTTACTTATCCTTCAAAAATAGGCAATCTATTTGACTTTTTTCCTAAATATACAAAACCTGAATTATGTTTCAGCTTTGGCTAGGGTTTAATAGTTCTTTCTTCCTTCCTTAGAAGTGGCTATTCTATTTCGCTTTGTCAAAAAACTCCAGAACAAATCTGAAGAAAGGCTCATTCAGTCGTAGACCTTATCGAAGGAATATGAAGAATGATCTGGCTATTAGGTCATCAGGTTATGGTAAAGCATTTTGTTAAATACATTGTTTATGATTTCAGGGAATGTATTATGATAATTTTTTGAAGTTTTAAGGTCTACACGTAGATAAAATGAGCACTTTTATGACCCAAAAACATAAATATCAACTGAAGCCAATCATTGTATGGTGACTTACCTCCTATATTTCATGTTCTCAAAAATACTCTAGAATAGTTTTAGATATTCTAGAATAGCAAAATTGATACTCTCCTCCAAGGATTTGACACTTTGTACCCCTTTTTCTTTTTATTGTCATAGTTTACTTTTCATCTAGTCTTTTCTTATCCTTCTAATAGATCTATTTTATTAATTTTTAATGCATCCACTACATACTGAGTGAGTGGGATTTCATCATGGGTATGTGGGGGCTTTTAGCTTTAATGAGCTTTATTAATATTTTCGTTATTTTTTTTTAAAAATTTATTAACATTTCAAATTTAAAAAAAAATATTTATAATTGATAGTCAAATGATTATAAAATTTTAGATATTTTATATTTGATAGTTGAATTAATTTTAATTTTTTATAAATTTAAGTGAAGTTGTCTCTTCCATTATTTAACTATGGGCCTAGAATCATAACTTATTATGCTTTTTATAAATTAAATCATAACCAAATTATCTATATAAATATAATATGTTTAACTATACATGAATAATATATTTTTTACATTAATCTGAGACATATCAGCATATGCATTATCATACGAAAATCAATTTTATTTTTAAATAAAAAAATTATTTTTACTTTTTGAGTAAACTAAGAAGGTGCTATAGTTTCATACCAACATTTGTGAAATATTTTGATTAAAAAAAAATCCCACTAAAATTTTTCTACCTCTATATTTGATCTTTAAATCTAATTTGTCAAAAATTATCTTTCTACATAAAAAATAAAATTTCAAATTATATGAAACCCAAATGATTGGAGAAAAAACCTCTCAAAAAATATTATGTAAACTTTGCACTCATTATTTTATTCAAGATTTCTAATTTTATTTATAAAATATTTATGAAAATTTGACACTTAAAATTGTATTATGCACTTGTAGATTTATAATCCTAATACAACTAACCAATTTTAATATATAAATATTTTCTCATTTTATAAAATTAAAATTTTAATTTTCTTATTTTCTCTACACAAAACAATTACTAATACTTTTTTCCATAACAATATACTTTCATTTTTTAAAAACTAAATGAATATAAATAAAAGTATCCTTAAACACAATTTTGATGAAAACCACAAAAACATAACCATTTCTACTTTCACGTTGCTAATTTTAACTACATAGTTTCTTTAAATTTTCCTGTAGTTTAGATCTAAATGCCCTTGTAAAATGAAGACCCAAAAGATATTCCCATGGATTTTGCTTATAATAATTCACCAAAGGACATGTATCCTTTTTTGTCTTCTCCTATAAATATTAATTTTATATTTTCTAAAGATAACTTTACTTTTATAAAGATAACTTTATAACCATATGTTTTCTCATATTTATAATGTTTTTTAAAAAGACGAAATCCTACGTCATCTTAGCTAATTCAAATAATATTATACCAATCAGAAACCAAAAATGTGTGTTAGGAAAATCAGACTTATAATATTTCAGATGATAAACATTTCCCTTTTCCTCAACTTACAAAAATGTCAACCTAAAGACATTATTTAATGGTAAAAAGATATGGGAGAGGTGGTCCCCTAGACTTATCCGCTATGAATTATGAACAACCCTACAAGACTCACTAACCAAGACAAATAAAAAGACCTTCGTTACATAATTCATAATCATGTAAATCTAGTATTCGGAAGTTAACATTTAAAAAATAAATAAATAAAAACTTTTATTAAATATATTATAGGTTTTTCCAATGTTTAATTTTAAAATCATGTTATATTATTTATTAAATGAGAGAATGATTTTTTTTTAAATTATAATTACATCATTCAATATTTACATATATTTAATAATTTGTTTTATTCAAAGAAAATAATATTAAAAGAAATAATATTAAAAAATAATATATTCAATCTCTTTTTAATAATTTTAGAAATAATTTTATAAATAATAATATAAATATATTACAACACTCGTTTAATAATTATAAATTAATAAAATTAAAATTAAAATGACATAATATTTATTTACAAATTAAAAATTTATTAGTAACTTCAATTGATTCATTTCTTATATTCTTCAAAAAAGTTTGAAAACTTATTATTAAAATTTAAATGTAAAACTTGATCCAATTTTATATGTTGTAAAGTAACCTTAACTTTTCATTTCAAGAAAGGTTTCCTTAAATTTATATTTTATCTTTTAAAAATTATTTTTGAAATTAAATTTGAAATGGATATAACAAATCTTTCTATCTTGAATCATTCTTTAAACTTTATTTAAATTATAAACTACTTAAATATTCTATAATTTCCTCCTTAACTTATCTGCTCCATTTATGTTGTTAGTCCTATATATATATATATATATATATATATATAAACTTTCCTGTTATAAATAGTGAACTGATGAACTTCCTTTCTAATTGCTTAGGGATCTTCAAGATCATCTCCATTTCTGAGACTCATCTTAAAAAATATATTAACTTTCTTATTATAAATAACAAACTGATAAAAAATATATAGTATTTTTTATCTACTTTTTAAATAAAAAGCTGTGGTATTTTAATTTTAATTCATTTTTTCCTTCAAATATACTTTATTTAATTAAACATTTATTTATTTAAAAAATATATTAATTCTAATTTATAACTTGAGGTAAACATTAAATTCTTCATGTTAATTATTTTCTTTTAAAATTTATTTATTTATTTAATATGAAATTTATAATTTTTTATTTTGTGCTAGTTTTTGTTTTAAAATTTATTATATTATCTAATTTCATCTTTTGTTTTATATATATACACTTTTTAAATGAATTTTTTTTAAATTATAATTTCATTTAGAATTCAAAGTTATAATAGATTTTAATTAAATGTTACTAAAATTTTTATAATTCATTGTATGTGTATTTAGTGGATATTTTTGGTTTGACCCATAATCCATTTTTTTAAATGTGAGATATTTTTTTAAAAAAATCTATAACATAAATTTTAATCTCTTTTCTAATTTAAAAGGTATAATAGATGTTAATTATATGTTAAATTTCTATAGTTCATTGTATATGTATTCAGTTGATTTTTTGGGTTCTCTACTGGTAATCCTTTTTACTGTCATTTCTCCATATTGAATTTTTATATGATTAGATATGTATATTATTAATTGATTTTCAAATAACATATCTTTTTTAATATTATTAATTCTTCTGACTGTTGTTTGAGAACATATTTGCAAAACTGATAGTATGGAATTTAAGAAGGTCTCTAGGAATGCAGATCTATCACGATTACGTCGTTGGCGTTTGGCTTCTGTGAATGAAGTGAAAAGCAATATGAAAGAGATAAAGAAACAAAATATCCTTGAAAGCTGGGATATTGTACGCCTGTTGGATGGATGCGTGTATGGTGCCGACAATGGATATAAGTGTATTGAGCTATACAAGCCTAACCTTACCTATATTTCATTGTAGCCAGTCAATTCTCTATTCAGAATTGACTGGCTACAGAGGATTCATTCGAACCTAAAATGTACTGTGGAGTTGAGCTGAGCGCCAAAGGAAGAAAAGCCGCTTTATTCTTTGGAACTGCCGATAAAACGTTTGAAGTCGAAAGTTTTGTGCTGTTTAAATTTAAAGAGGTTTCAAAACGCGTGGCTAATTTGGAGGACTTGATCGAGAAATTTGATATTCAGGAAGACCTGGACGAGGACTGTTGATCTATGCAATATATGTAGCTATAAAGTTATAGTTTGTGTCTATTTATTAATATTGTATTATAATAAGGGACGGTGATCAATGTTTTGGGTATTTTGAATAATTAGTATTATAAAAATAAATTAGAAACGATTATCATCCCCAAGCATAACTAGAGAGTTCGGTGGATGATAAGAATAACTGTAATATTGTTCAAAGGTGTTATTATAACGAGTGTTATGAATTATATTAGGTTTTTTTAAAAAATTTTAAAGTCATATTATTATTATTATTATTATTATTATTATTATATATATTATAAATTTAATTATAATTTTCAAATTAAATATATTTATTATTTATATCATTATTAATGATAAAGACAAACTAAAAAACTACTTAATAGATAAATGTTTTTAAATATTTGTTAATAATAATATAAGATTTTTTCATTGATTTTTATCTTAATTTTTCTTTCTTTTTTATTATACTTTATTTTTATTTTATTTTATGTCAATTTTTCTTTTTATTGTAATTTTATTTTTAATTTTTATATTAATTTATTTTTACCATTATTATTATTATTATATTTTTTTTCTTTTTCTGTTCTTTATTTTTTTTCTTATTCATCTTTTAAGTTTATATATTTTTCTTATTCAAACTTTAATTTCTAATACTAATTTTTTTGGTTAAATAACTAAATTTTATTCTAATTTAATGATAAAATATTTATTTTTACATCAATTTTATTTTATTTTTCTAAAATTAAACTTTTATTAATTTTTTTTTTTAAAAAAAAAATCAGTACTCAACCTTTTCTTATTCCCGAAGATAAAAGCATTTATTAAAATCTTAAACTCATCGGAAGGACGAACACACCTTTTTTTTTTTTTTCTTTTGTTTGTGTCAAATGTTGGCTTCCATCTTTTTATTTATGCCAATTTGCTTTTCCGTGCAATTTACTTTAACTTGATATTTAATAATTTAAAACAATAACCTTTTTTTTTTGGTTTTGCTTTTGTTTGTGTCAAATGTTGGCTTCCATCTTTTTATTTATGCCAATTTGCTTTTCCGCGCAATTTACTTTAACTTGATATTTAATAATTTAAAACAATAACTAATATTGTTCACTAAGCTTCCCATAATGATATAAACGGCAAGCTTGCGATTCAAGTATAGGTGAAACGATTATGTTTTTTTAATATCATAATTAAAAAGATTTTTTTTATACATAAGACTAATTATATAAGTTTAGAGAATTTTATTAAATAAAAAATTTAATCATATATATATGGGGTATAATGTTAGTTATTAAAAAAAAGGGTGAAAAAGTCACATCCAACAAGTAAAATCATACCGAAAGTAAAAAAGGCCCTTCGAAATAAGTCACAAAAATGGTCAAAAAATGATTACACTCACAAAAAATTATATCACATCAATAATTGCAAACCAAGCAAAAAAAGTAAGGTATAAATAATAATAATGAGAACATTTAAGCAACAACAACAAACATGGATATCATGGGAGGCGTAGGAGATGGTGGGCCTTGAGGCTTATCACCCCATCCTCCCGTGACAGGAGGATCGTCGTCTACAGGTAAGGGTTCCCAACCAGTGTTTTCTTGAGCTTCCAAAGTCTCATTTTGATTTCTTTCAGGGGAAATAAACATAGCTAGACATGGGAACTTGCCTTAGGGAGGTAGACCCCAGCGTCTAATATCACCATCCTTGAATGGGGGAGGAAATCCCCAACCCTACCATCATCTCCAGATCTCGATGAGCTACTCGGGCCACCACGATGAGGATAAGACTAGCGAGGTGGTGACCATCATATAGATCGACTCCTAAGTATCATTTTAGATCACTATTGACGTGGCCTACACCCTTGTCCCTGAGGAGGCGAAGGATGTCATGGGCATTCAAGAGATTCCCAATTGACCATGCAAGGAGCATTTCCCCAATGACTGAGCAAACACTGGAGGTGGTTAAGTTATAGACAAACCTTGTCTATTTGTATTTTTCTCTGAAGAATAATATAAAAGAGAACATTAATTTTATTAGAAACATAAAAATTATGTTCCAACTCTTCATGATTAAAGCAATCATAATCTATAGCCTTCAAGATTTGAAACAAAACGTCAGATCAAAAGATTTGCCAAAAGCAATTATATTTTAAAGGCAGCAGAGCCGAATCCCCCAAAAGAGCCATCTTACACATGAAGAATTCAAGATGAATGTGTTATAAAAGGAAGTGTACCCATCACCATGGAGACTGTGCATGTGGGCAAAACTAGAAAAGGTGCTTCATAGTCTATGGTTGCCGACAAGTCAGGAGTATGGATTTAGGCACACTCAGATGCTTGATTCAGTCTATTATATGTAGGCCTTGGTAGAGAAGGAACCATAATAAATGAACTTTTTTAGACTTAATATAAGTAGACCACACCGTGCTAAATCGATGGGCCCAGATCCCATCTCTGGGATGAAGATTTCATTTGATATTAAGCATATTAAATGGAATACGTTATGGAGCAAGTAAATGATATCCCAATTGAGGAGAATATTGGGTGAAGAGAGTGGTTGTAGGCTAATGCCAATCTGTCCACCAAAGAACAAGGGAATTGACTCCAATTTTATGAAAGTACTCATCAGGTATGGAGACTCAAATTTCTATATAGACATTGCATTTGAGTTTATTAAATTACATTTATTTTTAAGTTGTTTCCAAGTGAACCAGACCATGTTCTCCTTGTTAAAAAAATCATTGATAACATTCACAACTTTTAAAAAAGCCATAACACTCTAACCCAAGGGACGAAGGCAAAGGAAACATTTTGAAAATTTAGGCAAGGTGACCACGAAAGGGACTAGAAATTAACAGAGAGACCATTTCTAAACCCTTCACTAACCTAGTTGAGGTGAGGCCTAAGCTTCTCCCAAGCCTTCCATAAGATTTTAATTACAAAGGAGCCCTTATTTTTTATAGGCATTGGGGTGATGAGTAGGAAATGAAGTCTTAGGCCTTGCCAAGCCTTTCTACCACATGGGACTTCCTTAGAGATATAATGACAAAGAATAATCTTCTATGTTTCATCCCAAAATAGACCTTCAATAATCCATTTGGCACCAAGAGAAAGTATTTAGTTTTTAGTATGGATGAGACCCAGCACCGAGCTTCCTTGAGATGGTAGCACAAGTCCCACGCAACACTGTGGAAGTCCTTATGTTCCTCAAAATTAAACCTAAATAAAATATCATAAAAGCTTTTCTAATTTGTTGTAGGAAGCATTAGAAAGGGCCCAAAAAGATAAATAATATACATATGTAGGTGCCAAAACATTAGAGTAGCTTTGAAATTTACCAACAAGATGAAGAGGCTTAGTGATCTAAAATGAGATCTTTTTTTCAACTCTCTGCACCACATAGGATCATAAGTCAGATGGAGAAGTTTAAAATGAAAAATTAATCCCAAGAAACTTAAAATACATCATGGTATAATCCATTATCATTGATATTATTCAATCTAAGGAGGCTTACAACCCAAGGACTGTCTTTAACACTAGGTCGTCATCCATTGAATGTAAGAGCCTGAAGCTAAACAAAACATGTGAAGATATTCCATATCATTTATAACGGATTCTTCTTCCTCTTGGAGAGTGAGAAAAGATTCATTTTCTAAATGAGCATTTAAAAGTTTTCTATCAGATTGAGAGAGGGAGATACCTATCACCAAACCCTTGGTAACATAGTTAGCTAGTAGGTAGTTAAATCCTTCTGTTGCAAGCACATATAAACAAGGTGTTAAAGGACATCCTTGTGGAATATAATGATGAATTTAAAATTGTGAAAATTGGGTTTAATCGATAGTGATACAAGCCCTTGTATCCTAATTTTTTTAATTATCAATCTAAACAAGTTTGGAGCCAAAACCAAGCACCTACAACATGGCCAGAATAAATGGCCACTCGATGAAATCATACGATTTCTCAAAATCAATATTAACAAACAAATAATTTGATTAGAAAACCTATCCCATTCCATACCAATCAAGATAGAAATGACATTATCCATACTAAATATGTTCTATATGAAGCATGTTTTCTCACTCATAACAATTCAAAGGAGAATGTGTTTCACCGTGAGAGCTAAAAATTTAGCAATAATATTATAGGAGACAATGAGTAAATTAATAAGCCTCCAATTTTTGATAATTTTAGGATCATCATCCTTGGGAATAAACTTGATGTTACCCTAATTTATAAGGGTTCCCAAGGAATTGGTTATTACAGCTTTAGAATACACCCGATGAAGATCATGGCCAATTTATCCTAAAGAGTTTGATAAAACTCGTACAAAAAACCATAAATTCTTTGAGATTTATCCACTACCATCTACTTAATATCCTCATTGAGGTCATTGAGAGATAAGGGCCTATCACATGAAACTCTTCGAGAGTTGAAGACTTTGCAGGGAACAACCTAGAGGAATTAAAGGAGAGTCACCTCCCTTTTTGTAGAATAAGCTTGTGCCAAGAAAACACCATGGTAATTATGAACAAAGTCTTGCATAATGATAGGGACTTTGGTAAGTCTTGTGTTATTTTCCTCAACAACATTGATTCTATCATCATCTCTCCTAGAGTGGAGAAGGGAAAAAAATCCTTAGAAGCCTTGTCACTAATTATTAACTAGTGCATATGAGCTCTCAACTGAGATCCTCTAGATTTTTGTGATTCCTAAATTTTGAACTTATGTCTCCACTATGCCACTTGATTTTAAAGGTGGATATTAAAGTATACCTACGCCAATTCCTATAAATGTCATATATACTCATGATTTTAAGTATTATGTAGACATCATTTGAAAATAATTAATTTTTTTCCATATATATGAATATAGGTGGAAGTGTGAGGAAAATAATTAGACCACCGCTAGATCCAGCCAGTGTCTCCCTCTGGTTACGGGACCAAGTTAAATTTTTCGATAATGTACCCAACCATTCTTTCATGCTTAAGGTGAGAAGTATTTAGACATAATTTCATATAAATAGGCTTAAATTAATGACAAGTCCATTCAAATTTAAAGTAAATAGGGTGATGATTTGATATAAGGGTATCAAAAATGACTGATAATGGTCTCTCCTGAACTGGATCAAAATAGAAAAGATCTTGCTCAGCGAATAGAACTCTATCAAGGTGCTTAAGCACCCTTTTAAAATCTAGACCAGGTTAACTAGGGGGAGTCTCAATCCTTGCTCTGATTATGATTGGGATTAGACACCCCAAGCTTATTGTGCATATAAAACCATCCTTCCTGCTAACTAACACACCAATGCATTGGAAGGTGTGATTATTTATCCTCTGTCGACTTCACCATGTTGAAGTCACCACAGAGGATCAAATGAGCATCTGAGAGAGAGTCAACCATCCACCTCCACAAGACAACCCACTCCACACTATCACTAGAGGTGTATAAATTGACCATCCCAATAATGAGATTATTAAACTAGAAAATGGTCCAAACCACATGCTGGGTAGGATCCAAACCCTATGAAATAATATTCTGAGTGAGATTTGGATCTAAAAACATGATGGCCCCACCACACCCTACATCATGCCCAGTGTCCTGACAAATGGTCTTAGGCTAGATGATTCATGTTATTTTCTACAATAAGAACCCAAAAATGTTAACCTCTTGTAGACAAAAAAATAAAAAAAAATTACAAAAAAAATAGAAAGTGTTTTTTAATGCATACTTATGCAGTAGATCAATAAGACCTAGAACATTATAAGAGTACACAATCAATGGACATGATCGAGGTGCATATCATTATACTCCATGAGACCTTCCAGTGAAGGAAACTTATTATATATAATCTTGTTGGGAATGTAATCAATCATTCTAAATAGTTGTCACTCATGTCCCATATATTATTCATCTTTAGGAGATGGAGAGGGATTGTAATAGCACCAAAATATTGATTTGTAGTCCAAGGTGACCGTGGTCATTTCTTCCTCTAGGGAACTCACCCTGGGAAAGGGTTGTAATAGTAGTGTTGAAAGTGGCATCTCAACCAATGAGGCCAGTGCATGTGGTGTATGCAAAAGAGGAGGAGAAGCTTTGGTAGGCAAGATAGATTTTTGAGTAGAAATTAAAGTAAAATTATTACCAGTAGGTCAAAATGAATAATTTTTTGGCTTACCATCACCATTGGATGAGCTATTTTTTTTATTGTTGGTTACAATAGGCTAACCATCATTATTTCCAATCTAAGATTTGTCTTCAGATACAACTTTTTCTTAAGGAGCAGGGGGTGTGTGTACCAACATATGGCACTCCTAGATCTTGTGTTCCAAGGATTAGCACTTAAATCAATTATTTAGGAGATTAATATAAAATACACACTAAGAAAAGTGATTAGATATAATTTATAAATCAAAGAATAAATTGGAACATCCCCACTAGGATTTACCTAGAAGTATGTTATTTCTTTTTAAAATTTAAACACATACTAAAAATATATTACACCACCAAAATATCACTAATGATCATATAAAATATTCTAAGTCAAATAAATATAAATGAATTATACTAAGTCATACATCTCTAATAACTATCAAAAAGAAGAAAACACATCATAATACAAATATAGAAAGTAGTTACAGTAAACCAATCATGGTTGATATATGCCTATAACTACTACTATCAATATAAAAGAACTGTGTAATTATAGATCTTCATGATAATGTTTCAATAATAAGTACTATACAGTACAATTACATATATAAGATACATGGCTCCTCGGAGCATAGTTACATAACTCTAATAAATGTGGCAATCTCAAGTGTTGTCTCAAAAGTAGTACTGTTATAGGGAAAGAGAGTATTAACTAAGCACTTTTCCACACTAACCACAAACTAATGATACCTTACGCTAATACCATCAAGGAACAACTCTTCATTCATTGATGAGTAGATAGTTATGACATGAGAATTGAAAGAGATAAGCTAGTGCATGTGTGTTTTATGATTTCTAAAACTAAACATGTGGCGTATCATAGAAAGCCATTCTATTGCAAGATATCACACAAACATGTAAATCATACATATGAAATGATAACATCTCATTAAACATTAATTTGGTCAAATTTTTTAATAATAAATAATAGTGATCTATAGATCACTCAAAATTCTTACACACCATTTGATTGGATTGCCTTCATCTGGCATTGTGATGCTAATAAGCTAGTGAAATCTGTCTCACTCCTAACTCAGTATCAATAATACGAGATTGGTTAACATAATATAGCGAAAATATTCATATAACTTACATCCTAATAGAAATCATATCACATAACATGCTAAGCATAAAAGTAATCAAAAAACAAACATTCATTCCATCAAATGTATGAATGAATCTTAAATTATTATCTATAACATATTATAAATAATGACTATAGTTTAGACCAACTAGGTAAAAGACATATTTAATTGCATTTTCTGATTAATATAAGTATTTTCTAATGTACTGCATCTTATGATAACTCATATTATCATACTCTAGTGTTCGAGACATACCCACTAATTTTAACAATTAGTCATAATAACATAAATATATGCAGACATAAGCTTCTATTCAAGCAATTAGACATAATGAAGAAATTATCAATTTCTAGGAACATATAATATTCTATTCTAGCATTTGTTATAATCTCAAGGACTGTATGTATGCATACATAAACACCTACTAATTTTCATACAACATAGCATTCATAGAAATCATCAACATGTATAGATTTAGTCTGTTAAATATATGAATGAGTTCTAAGTATATTAATTATAATTTGTACCACTCAGATATAACATACATTTATACTATAGTATTATATGATATCTCATAATATCATAGTTTAAAAATACATAATTACACATAATAAAACTTATGATTTCAATAAATAAACAACTCATACTCATAAATAATAATTAAGTATGAAATTATAACACCTGGGTATACCCTAAGTTTAAAATCCATACTAATATAAATTATAGGCACATATCACAATACATTATTATATGTTATATATGTTTAAATAATTTTACATATTAACACTCTCATAATGTGTACCACATATAGGTATTTAATGTTGAATATATATAAACTAACAGTCAGTCATAGCCTTTCTAAAGAGTCGGATAACTCACATCCAAGTTATACCTCATATGAACATACTTCAACAATATATTACTTTTTTGTAACTATTTTCATATGGTTATAGTTTTGGTCCCTCGAACACCTTATGACTCATTTTAACCATCCACTTAACTATAAGTTTAGGCATATGACCCAATACACATATATATGTAATATTTTCATATGGTTGCTTAAGTTCTTGTATAAATATGTTACCATAACACATAGATGATAAAAATACTATGTCAATGGTCAATTATACTTCTAAATCAAGAACTCAATCACTATACTTTTCTTTTCACAAAATATATTTATGATTTTTATAATATAAGATATTTTTCAATGTAATACTAATTCATAGTTTTTATTCCTAACTAGATAAATTTTCATCCTGGCTTATCCAAAATGTACCTAACGTTACATGTGAGTTATCAATACAACATAGTCTTTTGTATTTTGGTTACATATGAGTATTTTTCAACATACTAATTGCTCTTATACAATACATAATAGTTTCATCAAGTATAGAGGTATATAAATCACTCAAACCATTATAATTATACTAGTCAAAAACTATACAGTATGCATGCATAAGTAATATTCTATTATATGAAAATATACAAAATAGTTTGCATCGTCAATAACACTATAAACATAGGCATATTCTATATATTTATGCCCCTGAATAACATACATTATAAAATACATACATAACTCCCATACTATTATTTTATTCATTTGATGAGAGTCCCAACTAGTGAAGTATTCACCTTTTCCATGATACATATTTTATTATACCGCATAAATATGTATAATGTCCCTTATGGATCAAAAACTTGTATATATACCTCCTTAATTATTTTCTCAGATTAACATCCTTAAAACATCTTTCACATGGTAATAATACATATGTACCAAATAGATATAATTAACCATAATATGTACATATAATCAACTAACTAGGTGTATCTTATATTAATATCCCTGAACTTTAATCTATTCCATATATTCTTTGTATTTTAATCATATTTAATTACTCAAACATCCTTACAACAAAATCATTCCATTTGTAAAATAAATAGATCTACAGTTAATAAACACACACACACACACGCACACAAATATATCTATAGTTAATCCGCCCATATATAAATACATGTATATATATATGCCTCTACATATATATGGTTTAATGTAGTTAATAAACACACCCATATGTTAAACGGTTATAGTTAGAATAGTTTTACTATATATCGCCACACATGAAACAAGCTGACTACCAATACACAAGTCAAACCATATTTATTGTGCAAGTCTCTATGAATATATCACCATTTCCTTATAACCTTAATTTCTAGAATAAGATTATGTATATGGTTTACACCAAAATATAGTATAGTATGTAGTAAAATAGCTATAATAAGTCACTACAATATATAAATGAAGTCATTATACTCCATCAGTATATATCACATCAGCCATAATAAAGTATTTATTAAATTCAAATCCATGATTAATATATTTGACTAATATAATAAGATTATGTATATTATAATAATATAGATATATCAATAAAATAGTGACTATATAGTTTATGCTGGAATATAATACATTGAAATTGTAAACCTAAAAGGAGAAGGTGTGAAGTATAAAATCTTAATTTTTTATACAGGTCATGCTAATATACACATGAAATTAGAGTCATTGCACTAATGGAACTTTATTTTAGTTCATATTATCCTCATATGTTGTTGCATTAGGTCATAATAGTTAATAAGTAAGAATGTATATGAGTTGCAATATATGTATGCAAATCAATGATCATAAAACAACTTGGTTTATATTAAGTCATTATTTATAGTATACTAATACAAGACAAAATAGAAACCTTACTAGCACATATCTAACAGTAATCACCTTAATACCTTATAGAATACCATACAATATCTATATACTCCTGATATTCTACGAGATCAATATTATGGGTATATAATTGGTAAAAAGATCATAATATTGTGAACATAACTAATATTACATAGGTTAAATCTACACATATTAGTTATAATATGAATATTGTATGAATTTTAAATCCAAGCCCACATAAAAATCATAAGAAACCATCTTTCTCTCACATATATCAAATGAGTTACCTTTTTCATATTTAAACTATACATAAATCCACCTAGTTTAAATTGTTATGCAAGCACACCTCAGGCTAAATTATTTCAATGGATTTTATAAAGTTAGATCAAGTTAATCCTTTTGATTTTTGACACCCACACCATCTTTGGCATCTACAACATTACAATCTCCATGGACATAGAAAACCTACTCAACTCCTTCTCTTTTCGATTTTTTTATTTTTCTATAAATCCTCAAAATATATGCTATCATGGAAATAGAAGCAGATCCATGTGTTGCTTCTCCTCTTTTCCCCATGCTATCATGCTTCTCTTCTCTCATTATTTTACTATTTCCTAATTCTTTTATCATTTTTTTCTCTTAACAATATGGCATTCCTCTTTCTTTTCAAAGCAGATTTCTTTTTTATTTTAGTTTTTCTTCCTTTTTTTAATTTTAAATCAATAAATCATTATGTTTCATTTTCCTTTTAAATATTTTCTTGTTTTGTCAAAAATATTGACTCTTCTTTTTAACTTACGATTTTTTTTTCCATTTTTTTATATTTTCGAAACAACTCGATAATAAACAATTATCTAGTGAATTTAATTAATCATCACATAATCAATCGATAACACTATGCATAATATCCATGAAGCAACCACACATGATGTATTACACATACAAGGAATAAATTAAGTGAACACTCAATTAACCATGCATAAACACTATCTAAATTCAAACAATATCAATATGCACTACACTAATAGTTTACTATGCATCTAACATGTCTCAAATATTATGGTGTGTATAGGGTTCCAACTGATTTCTCTATCATCCTCTTATATCTCCATCTACATCACCCTCTTTGATGATTTTCTCTGTCTGACATGGTCTAAGGGATGAGTTCTTCTACATCAACCTCACAATAAATAGGTAGTTAAATCATAAAATCATGATATGCCTATGTCATAAATAATAACTAAAATAAAAAATCAATATGTTCATAATGTAAACATATACACTACAGCTAACTCATAGCAATGTAATCATTTAACTTGAGCAATATCCCACTATCCCATAACATCATATATATCAAAGCTTAGTTAAAAATAACCAAATCCAAGATTGTCAACTATAAATATCTATCAGTAATCAAATGTTTTGCTTAGCAAGGAATCATAATGTAACATAGATCTAATTCCATACAAACCTTATTATGAGAATTATTCATAAATAATTTAGTTTACTCATCGCAAATGAAACACTTTATGGGATTTATAAGTTGGTCTATAAAACCCCATATGGGGACTTTTAGTTTTGCTTGCTACAAAAATTTAAAGACTTTAGCCTAGTGAGAAAACAAAACCAAAGTGTTACAAATGAACAAAGGCCCATGATTGACAATAATTTTGTAGTGCTTTGGTTAGAAAAGTAAAACCAAAAAAACCCTTTGTAAGATTTTAGACTCCTTCAAGTTTCACACTATGGCCTTACCAATGGTTTTGAACCCATTGTTTTAAAATTCTCTCAAGGGGGAATTGACCAAAAAAATAATAAATCAAAGTAAAATTATCAATGAAATAAAAGGATTGTCAAATTTGGGCACATCCAAAACATTAGGTAATGGAGAGTCAAAGTCATTAGCATTACCTCATGTAAGACCTTTTGGATGAATTTCCTCACATACTTTGAGGCCATGGTTTTACTCCCTCACTCCATATTCTTATACATCTTTAGATGTAGAGATGAAGGCAATGATCATTAAATAAAGGGTTCCCCCTACTACCCAGAGGGTGAATTGTCGATCAAAATCAATAATTAATTTCAATATAATAATATCCAACCTAGATCCATAGTGATAAGCAGTGTGGTAGGCACCTAAAAGCTCATCAATACAAATCTAACAAAAAATTTCACTTTTTTCACAGAAAAGACTTGAAATACCTGTAATCTTATGCCTCTAAGTTTAAACTTTCATCAAAATAAGGTCCCGTATGCTATCAATGAATATGTGATGATATTAAATTGATTTTTTCTAGGGTTTTAGATTAAAGTATATTTATATATAACATCTCTCAATATATTGATTTCATATATTTAAACATTGACTACATAAACTTACATAGAAAGAGATTATTTATTTGGAACTTTTTTCTAGGGCTTATTTAATGACTACATCTTATATCATTGTTTCATTTTATATTATAATTGACAATAAAATAATGGCATCAAGTAAAGTATACAAGTTCATTTGAAAAGTCTTTCACAAATTGAATAATCTACTTTTAATATTATTATAGGTTATGATGTCATTTTCCATGTATATAGATAATATGAAAAATACTCTTTGATAGGTCACTTGGTTGATAAAATCTCTTCTATATTTATAACATAATGGTGGGTTAATTTTAACCCACAAAACTAGCGTAATAAACTAGTTGATATATGTAACATGATAAAAGATTTTTTGAATCCTTTGTTATATTTATATGTGGTGATGTGGTTTCTAACCAAGACCTTTGGTTTGTCAAGAACACATGTATTTCCCTACAATGATAGTGTTTTGACTTTTGGTCATGGATAGTTCATCAATAAAGTTATAATATGGGTAGTATTTCTTGTCCTCTCAACACCTCTCTGTGATTTTTTTAAAAGAAAACATTATATTAAACTATTTTTTATATGGTATGTATCAATTAGGTTAAAATTTTCATGGCTCATCCCCCAAAAAGGGTATGTGTTAAATTGGACATATCAAAATATCTTTGTGAGACTGTTGGTATCTTGGTGTGTGATACAAGATTCACACAATAGGTTTCTACATTAATTTGGCAGGTTTATGATCTTTTGTTTTGATTTTAAAGACCATAAAATAAAATATTGTCTGCTAATGTCTCATTTTGAACATAAGGCAACTTTAAAATTTGTTACCCAACCTAAATATAAAAAATATAGGATAGTCTAGGATGACTTCAAAAAAATCCACGTACGATTAAACCTCAAAATATGCTAAGATGCCATCAAATTCAATAACAAAGGTTATTTATCAAGTTTTCAAACTAGATCCCTTGCAACCCTTATACATATTAGAAGATAACAACACATCTGACTCACCTATAATTAGTTTTTTACATAGTCTCAAACTTCAAAACTTCCCAGGAAATGATTTCCTCTAATACTTATTATAGGGATTATGAGAAGGTTATATCTATCTTATTCCACACATTATTTTCTTAGTCCTCATCTTAAGGGCGAGGATAGAAGGACATTTTTTGGATGGTAATCTGGAGGAGGTGTTTAGAATTGGGGTTTGGTTTACCTCTCAGTGCTTAATTTACATATTTGACAGTCTTTGGTCGAGCCTAATTAGTGGATCATAGAATCATGACAACCTTTCATCGAATACAACTTGAAGATCTACCCCCACGCTATCGGCTTATTTATTGTAGTCTTTAATAGCTTGTTAGGAGAAAATAAGGTGGTTCTTGTAAAACACTAGATTTGAGATTAACATCTCCTTATTTTGAAATCTTGGAGCCCTTCCTTCAATATTCTACTCAAAAATCTTGTTGTTAGGCATGTCTATGTTCGGTTGCCCTACTGACCATTTAAATTTGTTGTCAAATCATGTCTTACATCAATTGGTGGTTGTCAAGGCAATATGCTAATGAGTGATGCTTCTACTTCTAACTTTTCCTGCACCACCTTTACAGAAATATTAGTTAGTTTAGATGTATCTCGGGATCTCCCATTATCCATTAAATTAAGGGTTAAAGACTAGACCTAGATTTAATCATTGGATTATGAGGGCTCACCTTTTAGATGCTTAAGGTGTTTTGTGTATGGACATTTGGTCTCCTCTTGCTCTTTCTCCAAGTGTAAAGTGGACTCCTCTTTGGTTGAAGGATGTTCTTTTTGATCACTAATTAGTTCCACCTATGATCCCTCATCCTATTACTTTAAGTTATTATGTTGATGGTTCTCATGAAGTGTCTCCTTAGGTTCCTAAACTAAGTGTGCTGAAGTCATCTTCCTCTATTATTAAGAGGATCATTGAAACTATTAGGGTTGAAGCTCTTAACGGTTTGAATATTAGTAGGAAGGATGATGATTTTGGAGGACTTCAATGTGCTAATCCCACTTTTTCTAATGATGATACTGGTAGTTCATATATTTTGGATGAGTGGATTGTAGTTCCGAAGAAAGAAAATGGTGGCATGACCCAAATTTGTTGTCTATTACTCTTCACTCTCACCATAAAAAATAGAAAGAGATGTGTTGTGATTTGGTCCTCTTGGCCTTTCCCTAGTATCTAGCTTGATATTGATGGTGGTTTTGAGTCTCAAGCGCTGAAAGTTTCTCTAGCATTATGTTCTATATCTATTGATGGTTTGAGTTTAGTTGGGTGTCTTTGTCATTAGCTTTGTTTTTATCTTCGGCTTTCTTGGCTACTCCTTGAGACTATTTTTCTCCCTTTGGCAGTTCTAGATTATTTTAGCCAAGGTCTAGAAATATTTTTGTCTTGAGGTTCTTTATCTGTGGCCAATGAGTGATGTTTTGGATCAATCCTTATTCTGGGTGACGGACCATTTAACCCTCACTGATATTTCAAATAAATATTTAAATTTGAAGAAATAGATTTATAAGTTGCATTTCTAGATATATAATTTGTGAAGATTTAAATAAATTCACACAACATTCTTTTATTTGATTAGGTGAAAGGTCACACATTTTAAATGTCCTGGAACCTATTACAAAGGAGAAAAATTTATATCATTCATGATCACATGGGACACCTCTACCAACGACAATCCATCAGGGAAAACAACTAAAAACAATATGTTGAGGGATCAAAACCGAACACATCCACGCAACATAAACTACCTTCGTCAAGCAACCTTGTTGTAATCAGGGAGTCTTCCACAAAACTTTTGCCCAGTGCAACTAATCCATAGTATATTTGGCATGTCCTCCACAAGGTTAGAGTTATTCTACCCTTCTTTTACACTTTGGTCCACTTTCCCTTTTTTTTAAGAATATAGGGATGAATAAAACTATTTTGAATGAGTTGAGTTTTTTTTTTTTTTTTTTTCTAATTATTTTTATTTTAAAATACATTATTATATAAATATATTTTAATCTTATATCATAAAATTAATTATTTAAATAAAATTTATATATTACTATAAATTTAATGGGAATTTTTTTTAAGAAATTAATTCTAATAAAAAATACATAAAATAATTTTAGTGATATAAAATAAAATTAACTATTTAAGTCAAATTTATGTTTATTATAATTTGCATTTAAAATATGAATTTTTAAATAAAACTATATGGTAATTATTATAAATAAAATTTTATAATTATTTTATTTTTTTATTTATTTGAATTTCATAGATGTAATTTTAAGGTATTCTTAACTTTCTGTTTTATTTAATTACACTTTATTCCTCCTTATCTCGCTTTCTCTTTTTTATTATAATTTATTCTTTTCGTTTATGTCATTTCTTTATCGCATTATATTCTTTTTCAGCTTTAATAATAATACGTTTTTCTTTGTCCTTTCTTTAGATATTATCGACGGGTGTCACTTAAGGATATATGCTAATGCTTTGATGTTTTCTTGTGGAATTTGAGGATATATGCTAATGCTTTGATGTTTTCTTGTGAAATGCGAGGATCTATACTGATACATTTATGCTTCGTGTGGAATTTAAGGATCTATGCTAATGATTTGATGCTGTTTTTCTGGAATTTGTGGATCTATATTAATGCTTTGATGTAACGAGGCGTAAAAATTTATCAGCTTTTTAACCGTAAAATATGATTTAAATTGTTTAGTGATCGTATGAAATCTTTGACAAAATGTGGACTAAAAGCTTCGCTGCAATAAAGTTCCCTCATCTCTATAAATTCGCTGCAAATAATGGCAATTCATGCAATGAGCTTTTGAGTGTTTTTGAGAACATATTTGCAAAACTGATAGTATGGAATTTAAGAAGGTCGCTAGGAATGCAGATCTATCACGATTACCTCGTTGGCATTTGGCTTCTGTGAATGAAGTGAAAAGTAATCTGAAAGAGCTAAAGAAACAAAATATCCTTGAAAGCTGGGATATTGTACGCCTTTTGGATGGATGCGTGTATGGCGCCAACAATGGATATAAGTGTGTTGAGCTATACAAGCCTAACCTTGGGCTCATGCTACTAGTTAAAACCCCAGTATCAAGACCATCGGGTAAGTAACTCTACCACATTATCTCTATTTTGCTTTAGCCAAAATAGAATTTAATGACGCTAGTTGAGAATCGACTGACCGCAGATAATTCATTCGATCCTGAAATGTACTCTGGAGTTGAGTTGAGCGCGGAAGGAAGAAAAGCCGCTTTATTCTTTGCCTGTATAGATAAAACGTTTGAAGTCCAAAGGTTTGTGCTATATAAGTTTAAGGAGGTTGAAGACCGTCTAAGTAATTTGCAGGACCTGATCCATCTAGCTCAGTTGGACGGCTTGATTGAAGGACTTAATATTAATGAAGACTCAGACGAAAAGTGTTGATCCTTAGCTGTAATGTTCCAACATATGGAACTGTATGGTCATAGTTTATGTTTTTATACTAATATTGTATTACTGTTTTGTATTTCAATAAGGGAAGGAGATCAATGTTGTAGGTATTTTGATAATAGAACAATAGTATTATTGAAATAAATATAGAATTAGAAACGCCGTCTACTATACTTGTTTCCCCAAGAATGCATATGCTAAACATTACAACACAAACCTAATGTCTTCTAGGATATGTATTAATTACCGTGAATAAACCTAAAGTTTGTATCTTTAGCGAATAATAATAGTAGTAAATAGTTTTGTTTCTGACGTAAATGGTAAAATGAAAAGCATACATGTTGATAGCAGTTACAGCGAAATACAGTCTCTATTTAATAATCTTTAACCGAATTGCAATTTGTTAGAATTCTTCGCGTGATGAATTTGAAGAGGAAGGCAAGAAGAAATCCACAAAACTTTTTCACCTTAGAATGAATTTTTAATGTCAGTAAAGTGGTATTAAACGTTCATATTTTGTTACAAGATGACTGACACACGCTAATTATTAACTTTTTCAAACATAATGAGGGGGTCATTGGGGTTTTCAATTTTGAACTAATTGTGTTATGAGTGTGATTTATTTCAAATAGTTATAGAGAGATTGTATCTCCAACATATAGTTATTAATAATAAATTAATATATATTAATAATAAATATATATTAATTAAATTATATATTTAAATTTAAAAAATAGATATAAAAATAATTTTTATATATATAATTTTTATATATATAATTTTTATAATATAATTAAATTTAATAATATTTAAATTTAACTTCTTCCTTTTTTAAAGGTTTTTATTATTTTTATATATATAAATAAATATATATATTAATTTAAATCATTTTTACATTTTATTATATAAATTATTATATATAATATAAATTTTTAAAAAAATTACATAAATATAATTTTATATTATATTTATTTTTAGTTACGTTATTTTTTCTTATATATAATTATATCTTATTCTTAGCTTTTCCAATATCATCTTCTCTTTTACTATTATACTTCATTCTAATGTTTCTTTAAGTTAAATTCACTTTTTCTATTATATTTTATTAGTACTTCCATGGTCAAGTACTATTTTATAGGTACTATTTTATCGGTCTCATGTAATTAATCCAGTCTTCTACCGTTGACTGCCAATCGGATATGGTGTTCTTTGTAAATGGAAATCATTTTTCAATGTTTACTCTAAAATAATGGAAATCATTTGATCGGCCTCAGGTAATTAATACAGTCTTATACCTAGGATACGGAGTCATAAATTTGTATATCTATTGCAAACTACCCTTTAAATTTCGTTAAGCTTTGGTTCAAAACTCATTAGCAGGAAATTTTCTCCCAATAAAGGCTATTACTACGTAATCCATGTAAACAATGCACCTACTGCATGATCATTATATTAAAATGAACAAATTTTTAGTAATTTGTTGGTTATTTCTCCCAAATTTAAGGTTATTTTACATGAAATCTATGTAACACAATGCAGCTATTAAGAGACATTTGTGTTGTTTTCATAAATTTAATAATAAATTAAGCAGAGCGTCTATAAATAATGCATTGATTTGAGACGTTTATGTTGTTTTGATAAATTTAATAGTAAATTATGCAAAGTCTGTGAAAATATAATGTACTGATTTAAGACATTTATTTATTTTCATAAATTTTACTGGTAAATTCCCCTTTCACTGTAACATTTGGTGTTCATACCATGATCAAGGGGTTTCTCTTCCATTAGCTGAAGCCATAATAGACTTGCATGCAGCTCCCTCCACTGGGATAAGCCACAGTTGGATTTGGATTTTAGTGATTTGCATGTATCGGTACAGCTGATTAGTTAGATTGGATCTTGGTAATAGTTTGAATTTAATCCAATGGTGGGATATGAATTATTCTAAATCGTTTTGATCTTGTGTTTCTTAGACTGAGGGTTAAAATTTATGTTTGGCATTATTAGGTTCCGGGTATTTGTCGCTAATACAAACTCATCTGTTGATCTTCATGAGATTGGGCAAGGCAAACAAATTACAATATACGATACGTATAAGAGCTAAAACAATAGCAAAACCATAGTCACAGTGTTATGTGCTAGTGGTGGAGCACTCCCAAGTTTGGCTATATTTTCTGAGAAAGTGAGTAGAATCGACACTTTTCCAAGTTATTTTTGAGCTTTTCTTCAAGTTACTCATCAATTTATCAAGCTTCCCTAATTTGAGTTGTTTGAATATGTTTCACAGGTATCAACAGTTTAAGCAATCCTAAGTTTATACTGCAGTTCATCTAACAAAAATCTAGGGTTTGCGCCTTTTTATAATCAGATATCCTTAAGTAATCTACATTGAAGCCGTTCATCTAACAAAAGTCCAGGGCTTGCAGCATGGTTTAAGGCCTTTTTGTAATCATATATCAATAAGGAATCTACATGAAGCCAATAGGAAGCAAATATTTTGTCTGACTTAAAGCAAAAAAAATGCTTATTCTTCTTTTTCCCACTACACATAAGGATTGATTGAAGCTCTGGAAATGTAGAGCATTAGAAGCATACAGGTGAGAAGTTCAACTCTGTTTATAGTGCTGTTCCACAATACTATAAATGACACAGTATGCAAACTGACAGGTACTAAAACTGCTCCACAACATTTGTTCTTAAATTTTATTTTACGTCTATTTATTTTTTTAAATATACTTTATTTTTATTTTTTTATCTCTTTTACCATTATGATTTATTCTTATTATTTATGTTAATATCATTTTTTATTATACTTTATTTTTATTTTTGTAAATGTAAAATTTTATATATATATATATATATATATATATATATATATATATAATTTTTTATTATATTTTTTAATTAATTTATAATTTTTAATATGACTTATATTATGTAATAATTATACCTAGAAGTATAATTATAAAAACATTAAACTATATAAAAACATATCTTATATTCATACACATAAAACTCAATTATTTTGTATAATAACATTTATATCTTTTTTTAATTAAATTTTATTCTTAATTTTTAATGTTATTTTTTAAAGTTAAATAATTATACCAAGAAATGTAGTTATAGCAAGCAAAACTATAACAATTTCATTTGATGTCCTTTTCATAAATTAAATAACTATATTGAATAGGGTATTAAAAATATATATATAATTGAAAAAAAAAATTATATATATAAAAGTCGTAATTTTCTGTATAATTTTCTTTAGTTAAATAATTATACGAAGAAATGTAATTATAGTAGAAATAGATGAGAGAACCATCCGATGTTGTGTGTGTGAAAGGAAAAACTATGATTACATATTTATATTTACCACACAAAAGTTCAATTATTTTGTACAATAACAGTTAAGTTATATAAGCTATATAGACATAATCGTTCAATGGAGGCGATATGAAATTAGGGGGAGGACTACGAAGATGGAGACGATGAAAATGAACGAGATCCGAGGACTACAAAGATAAGAATGATGACAATGAACCAGATCCTGTTCTGGCTGTTTGTGCTTGGAATCTTTACAGGTTCAGGATGCAGAATGTATGGTTTTGCTTGGTATTACGATGCCCCAGGCACGACTCTCTCACGGCAGATAGTTTCCTTTGGTATGGCTTGCCTAGAAACTGGCCGATGGTGTTCCCGTGCCAGAAGGAAAGTTCTACTCCCTTATCGCAGAGTGTGCACACGTGAATGCCTCTCTGGTCCTCGTTACGGGGGTTCTTCTGGACCAAGTTCTTAAGAATACGTTGATATGTAAATTTCGTGTCTCGTCTCAGGCGGCCGGCCTTTCCGATAGCGGTCTAGGTAAAGGCTTTCTCTGCTCGCTGTTTGGAAGAATTAAAATGACAGCGCATTGGTTTTCTGCTAAGAGAGTACCTTCCTTGTGCTTTTATCCAAAGAGCTGGACTGCTTCTCCAAGGGTTATAAGCTTTGGTTTTTTCTGGCTTCTTATCTATTTATGATTTCTCTCAGGAAATTATATTCCTCTAACCTCGTCGGATCTGTATATTCTTTTGGGACTGGCGTCTCTGATATTCCCTAGTGTTACCCCTATTTTACTCCGTTAAGAGACTCTGCTAAGTTGGACATACTATTAAGAAGGATAAGAGGATGTTTTGATGTTTTCAGTTCCCTGATTGGAAAATTTGGTTCCTCTTGTTTTGATGGAGGGATAAAGGGAAGAGCTTATAGCTTTAAGATTCAACCCTATTTATGGAGGGAAGAGTTCATTTCAACTCTAGATCCACAGCATTATGTTCTAGGTCTTAGGAGTGAGGATTTTTGTCATGACATTCGTGAGAAGGGTTTAAAATTGCACCTAAACTCAAGGTTCAAACCGTTCAAGGATAGTTTTCTTCTATTGAAGGCATTCTTTACGTATGGATAATCTTTTTTCTTCTATTGAAGATTCAACTAAGATGGATAGAAACACATATAGTTTCCTAAAATGTTATCAGAGGGTTAATGAAAGATTCTAGTAAATAATTTATTTTATATATTTTTCAATCCTTATATATTATTTGCGTTCTCAAGAGATAAACATGAGTGACTTTCGTATTTACATATACATTAATTTTCATTTCATAGTTTGTCTTTCTTTTGCTACATCACATTGACGGTTGATTAGTTTTGGTTAGATTTATTGACCCATCACTTTCCACTAATTTTTATTTCTTAGGTGGTTTTTCTTTTGCCACGTGACATTGGTAATTGATTTTTTGTGGCCACATTTATTGACCTGTCACTTTTGACTTCAATGATTAACTAGGGTATCAATCAAACTAGGGTGAAAACCATTATAACAATATTATGTGGAACCTATTTGATTTTCATGGTATTACACTTGGAATCATCAACATAAATTCTCTCAATTGTGTTTTGGAGTAGTCCCAAATTTTACATTATATTTCAAAAGATAACTTGAATCTAACTACTCCTTAAATAGGCCTACAACATTAACATTTACACATACATATTCCATCATCCATATAGTCCATAAACATATCTACAACATTTCAAAACGTTATATATATATATATATATATATATATATATATATATATATATATATACCAAAACATGCTTAGATCTAAATTTTAGTATTTAGCTTATCCCTTGTATTGCATTCATAACTAAATATATCTACTTACATGTAAGTCAAATATAATGGCACTGTCAAACATTATACAAACTTTCTATAAGTTTCAGTAAATGAATACTTAATTAAGTCACTAGAATATATAATGTGTTCTTGTTATAACATGGTCTTATGTATGTATGTATGTATGTATGTATGTATGTATGTATGTATGTATGTATGTATGTATGTACGTATGTATGTATGTATGTATGTATGTGTAACATTATGTATGTATATTATCATATACTTACATATATGAATGTACATTTATTTCCATTTAAGAGGATACTAAAATCCATTTAGAATATATATAACCAATGGTTCTATATAAAATATACAAGGGCCTTAATGAATCAAATAAATCTCTTGAACATATAGTAGTTTAGTGGATTTTGAAGAAGGATTAATTTGATGTCATTTAAACCAGTAAATAATTTATAAAAAAGTAAAAATATAGGGATGATTATGTCCATAACATAACATTTAAATATTAAGGCTCGATATCAAACATTGGCTAGGTCTTCATCTAATATGTCTCGGCCCTCAACTCTATAGGCCTAAGGATGGAAATGAGTTACATCACAAAGAATATATACCTAAAAACCTTAGGGACTTGAATAAGGGTTTTATTAAAATCTAACATTTCAAGTATTCAAAAAAGTATGATAAAACTCATATCAATCCAACATTTTTTCTATTATAGAAATCTACAACAATGAAATATGAAATGACTTAGTTATCTAGTGTTTTTACATTTTAATGTATGAAATGCTATCCCTTACCCTCTTTTCCCAATATTTCCTTGCTCCTTACATCATCTATCGTGTCCTTATTTTTCCTTTTTTTCCTCAACTCTTATTCTTTTTCCAAAATCTTTACATATTTTTACATGACCAACCAACTCTCCTATTATTATGCTAGTTCATTATCATTTAGTTCACATTCATTGATAAACCATTATCTTCCTTTACTATTGAATTTCAATCAAGAGATCTATACCTAGCATGAATATTATAGAAATCCTTCAAACTCTCAAACAACAAAGTCAACTCCAATGATCATTGCAAATTTAAAAAAACACCTAATTCCTTTACACCCTTTTTATTACTTTGTGAAATATGCTGGTGAATATAAATAAACAAATAATATACAACCAAGGTATTGAGGTTCGTATTAATTAAATTCATTTGGGATGTTCTTACCTAAATATACCCCCTCCATATTCCACTAAATAGGATAATAATAAAATATTAAACAAGGCCATTGATACTCATACCTCAACTTACTAGAATGCATTATATGTCACAAAAATATAGTTTTAGTTCCTATATATATTTAAATAACACAACTAATCAATATAATTATTTCACATGCTAATAAAATCACAACAAGTGTTATACCTAGATAATGCAAAAAAGTCTCATATGATATTAAAACAATCAGAGCAAACAAAATTCATTTCACTCAATCAACAAGAATGTGGTGTGTGTGTGTTCGGTGGACCCAATGCTAGTATCTACACACCCCTCTCCAATAATACTCTTCCTTTGTACTATATGTGACTGTAAAATAATCTAACCACCAACTCAATCAAACAAGTGGGTAGTTATTCCAAGATTATAATATATAATCAACATAAAAGCATAAATAAATTGTTGTAATGTAAATCATCTGTAAATGAAATCAATCATCATGATTATAAATCATAGTAATAACATATGCACAACTACTATCAAACATAATAACTGACCATGAAACAACAATATAACTATCAACCATGTAACATACATACTGAAATAAAACATAACAATGAGAAATGCAAATCATTAGTTGTAAAATCCTCTATTAATACTTAAGTATTTCTATAAAGCATAATAAAATGTGATATTACTTGTGATTGTTTTACTTCATCCATTTTTTTTGTTTTCATTCTATTTGGACCATTTTTGTTTATGAACATATCCCTTTCCTTTTATTTTTCAATTTTTCCTCTAGTAATTAATGAGAAAAAATTTAGAAATGGTTAGTCATAACCTTTTACAACTCCTCTATTTATACAATTAAAAAAAATTCATAAAATAATAATTACATTTTTTTAAAAATGAAATATTTTTTTCCTGAAATACTTTATTTCTAAAAGACCTAATGATAGTTCCATCTTGGATATAAGTTATGGTGATGGAATTAGATATATTCCTCACTTTATCAATATGCACACTACCATTGGCATTAATCATATCCTTTGTTTCAATAATTCATTCTCATAATTTAATCTTCATATATTTAGTCCTAAATGGATATATAATGCATTTGAATATCTTTAAACCATGATTTTTCTATTTTTCTCCCCTAATCACATGTTATTGATTTATGTGGTGGAGAATGCTTAAGGCTTATACAAAGCTACTAACATGGTTTTTAACAATGGGAGTAAAAATATTAATTTTGGTATTGTGATTCATCAAAGAAGTTGCATGTTATGAGATATTTCATGTCTTTCCAAACATGGTATCATTCTGAACTAGGACTATGCATAGCAATTTTTTTGGTTAATGGGTGTCTCATCTGGCTGGCTTGTATAGATGGGAAGGGTGGTGGCATTTTGGTACATTCCAAATGGCATTCCTAGGATAGTATTTCCATATATATGTAGAGAGTAGGGAATGACTAGTCTATTGGAGATTATTTAGATCAGATTTCAATTCTTAGGGTAAGGTTGGTACAAGTTAGTTTTTTTTTTTTTTTTTACATTTTTTCATTCTATTGAAATAGGAGATTTAAATGTCTACACCATTTTTTAAAATTCCAATCTATAGTTTTGGTTCCTCTTTTAGACCTAGGGTTTTTTGCCTCTGATCAGATCTCAAAATAGAGGTTTGCAACAAATATGGTATATATAAGGGTTCCTAAAACACTCAGCCATTTGACATCTTTTTTTTTCCTGACCATCTCCTACTCAATGTTTTATACTTACCATTTATTTTGGACTTTGTTCTATGCTCTAATTAGTCTATTTATTTCCATTGCCATGTTTGGAGGCAAAGGAGGATAGGAGAGATTAACCCAACTCCATTTTTTACTTGGAATGAAAAACTTATAAGGTTTTATAGCTAATAAGTCAATATCTAAATTTTTTTGGTTTACTTTTTTTGTATTTATTTAGACATATTGGTTGATCCTTATTTGCTTCATGTCTGAATGGGGTTACATGATTCTTATTTGTTGTGAGCATAAGATTTCAATAATATTACGTTTTATACAAATAATAGAGGATTAGGTATACACCTTTTCTTCATATGGGTTCAATCAAGTCCTTTTAAGTAACAATAATATTAAATAACTAAACACTCACCCATATATTGAAATAAAATTTAATAATCTCTTTTATTTTGGTAGTTTATATTCTTCTTATCACTGATTATGTAAGATCTCTTAACACTAAAATATACAGGATAGATGTTGGGTGAACTTTTTTTAAAATTTTCTAAAGCACCACCAAACTAATCCTATGTATGTAAAAACCCCTCTTCTATGGCTCAATTACAACTAATCCTTTTCCATTATAGATACAAAATAAAAATAAAAAAAATCTAATGGAAATTATATAGTTTGTATTGGGACTTTACAAGAAGATAAAAAGTGATGTAATATCCAAGGCTATAATAAAATTCATTAATCCAAAGTATCTTCCTTTAATCTAAACATGACTAATATTTGGTAGTGTATGAAATGCATATGGGTGTGGACATACATAATCATCACCATTGAAGTAAACTCTCTGAGAGAATGCCCTCCCATATTTAAAGATAAAGGTATGCTTATCTTTCTTGAGTAGTAATTCAAATTGTACATTCCACATTGGCTCGACATGCATGATTATATCATTGTAGTATTTGATGACCCAAAATAATCCATTTATAAAAAATATTTATTCAACCAATCAATCAAATGACCATAATCTATAACTTAGACATAAATTTTCCAACCAAAAAATGGAACTCATTGTAAATACTCTAAAATTTTATAATTAAATAGATATGGTCTTTCCCTTTCTCCAAAATTCAGGTTATAATGATCTCTTCATGTTTTGATCAAGTGACAAAACTCAAGAATATAACAATAAATATCAAAAAAATCTACATGGCATCATCTATGTGCAAAGTGGGTAAGTGATTTTAACAAAACAAATAGAATTTAAACCACAAGAGTAGGGAATGTAAACCTATTTATTTTACTTTAATATGTTTTTTAAAAGGATCAACAACCTTTAAATATTTAGGTAAGGTTATTATAAAACTCAATCTATGAGATGAAAAGTCATAGAAAGCAGGAAAAAGACCTATTAATTGTTTACAATGCAGGAAAGTGAACATGCCCATGAATGCTTTTTTAGATTAAACAAGAAATATATATGATATGAAAATATATAAATGGGAAAAGTTTTAAAATAATTTAAAAAAATACTCATGGCATTTTGTTTGAAGGATATGCTCTTTAAAATGTCCTAACTATGAGTGCATGTTGGATATCTTGAGGGGTCAATCACAACATACATGTTGTCTATTACCATACTAATAAAAAAATTAATTATATATATAAACTATTCTATCCCTTTATTTTATGATTCATACCAATAAATAGTCTCCCAAGTTTGAAGTTTATATGAGATCCTGATACAGTCATAAAGGTACATTCTACTATGTTGATATCAAAAATCACAAATAAAAACTAGGTCAATCATGGAGAGATATTAGATTAGTAGGTAAGGAATAAAAATACTATAATTAAGTAGAGTTAGTTCCCAGGTACCCCTCATGCCTTGAAAAAATGGAAAACATTAATAATTTAGTAGTATCTAGCCAACAATACAACATGGGAAAGTGTATCCATATTATGGGATTTCAAATGTGTCTAATATTCAATAGACAAGAACAAGATACAATATTGTTCAAATAGATAACATATTATAGTAAAATAGATGTAATAAATATGAAAACATGAATGAAATAAATAATTTATGTTGCATCCAAGGCAATAACCTTATCTGCACTTAAGTCTCAACAAGAAGAGCATCAAGATACAGGACGCAGGTAGTCAATATCTTTAGGCCTCATCAAATAGTAATGATTATTGGATTTGTATGCCCACTTGAGATTTCTCTCATTTCAATATTTAGGTTCATAAGTAGTGTTTGAGTTCATTTTATAGTATAATGGTAGACAAAAATGACATCTCAAAGAAAATTCCAATAAAAATGGGTACAAATAGATAAAAAGATTTTTTGAGCTGAGCAAAGTTGAGAAAAGGGATGGATTTGTGTAATTTGAAATAGAATTTAACTTGAAATAACCTAAAATTTAGAGTAAATTCAAAATAAATAAAGATTCAAGATATACTCAAAAATCACTAATAAATAAGAAACAAACACTCATGCGACTGTCTAAAATAGAGCATGTAAGGACAACAAGGAGCTGCTATAAAATTATTACTGACAACGACAAGTACATACATGTTAGCATAAATATCAACAAAAAAATAATATACATATTAGTCACTTTTTTTAGGATTTTGAAAAGATAACCGAACCATTCATGACTCATTTCTTCTGATGGGCATGTTATTCTTCTCCACTTCTGAGAATAATTACGTATTAGCTCTTATAACAACCTATGGTAGTCATGTTTTCTAGCTTGACATTTAATGTTTTGGCTATGTCTAGCTATGTCAAGTATGATAGTTGTATTTCATTTCTACCAAAAGTTATAAACAGTGCTCATGGTGTTAACAATTTAATGTATGACATCTTGCAACCAAAAAATTGAAGTTTCTCCTAGTCTTCAAAACTTTATTTGATTTTTTATTTTTACTAGTTTAGAAAATGATTTTGTATCCATATTTGTTTATATTTTTTTCATATGGTATTCAGCTGCACCTTAAAGCTCAATGGTTTTGAACATGTTATATGTAGGATAATAATTTCTACTTATATATTGCTATTTTTAGACTTTACCTGTCGAGACACCTTTTGTGATTACAAGGGACAATCTTATTTAGTTGTTTTTGAAGGTAAGGTAGAAAGTTCATCTGGTGTTTTGGTAATCATTATAGTGTGTAATTTGTTAAAATTCTATCTTTATTTAAAATAATTCCATAAGGAAAGACAATTATATACATATATGGCAGGATTAGAAAGAGTAAATGGGAATCAAATATCACGGTTGATAATGTAGTCACGAAGCATCTCCAAAATCATGTTAAATTCAACACTTTACCTTGATCATTTTAATGATCTTGACATATACTTTATTTTTTGAAAGATAAAAATGTAATCATAAATAGGATCACGCCTTCAACCTTTCTGTTGCATACTCACCTAGCCAAAGTCATATTTTATCCTAGAGGCCTATAATGTGGTCATCATCACTACTAAACACAC
>JARHVA010000966.1:3490000-3690000 GCA_037957365.1 Torreya grandis | reverse complement strand
CATGTTGAAATTATAGATCACTTTTAGAAATATTTAGAAAATAATGACCCTTATGTACTAAGATATTTTTAACTAGAATTTAATCTTTAAGAGATTTATAAACTTCATGAAGTACATGACATAGAGACATACTTTTTCCAAATGCAGATTTTAAAAACTTTATGCACACCTAATGTGTGCATGGCCTATGGGATGGTAATTTATGTATAAATTGGCTTTCTAAATTTATAAACATTCCCATCTATGTTTGGTCTTTAATAAGGAATAAAAAAATATTTAAACTTTAACAAAAACATAAATTTACCTCCTTATTGCATTTTGATTCATGATTAGAATCTAATATCAAGTCATTATGAACCTTTATACTATAATAAATTGACAAAATTCCAATGCCCCTTCATACATATGCCTTTAATATGAACCCATGCAATGATATCTCCTTATTGGGAAACAAATGCTGTAAGGATACAACTAAGTAAATTATACAAAATGTTGTAAAACACACTTTTTGTGGCGATAGCATATTTACAATCATTTTCCATTTAAAAAATAATTATTTTGATGCACACTCTTTGTGATTCTATGCAACACAATATTTTTGTAATGTTATTGTATCTCGAGATGTAAAAGTGTATGCTTATTTAGAGCGAAATCTAATAGAAAATGTTATCAAGAACATTCCAACTATTACAAATTGTCAAACACGCATTCTTGCAATGGCTTCAAACTATGACAAAAGTGGAATAGAAGGTAAAAAGTTTTTTATCCAATGGATTTCATATTTATTAAAGGTAAAAGTTTCCCTATTATCATCGATCAACCAATAGATTCTCAAAATTTATAATGATAATGCCTAGCCACAGTGCATATTCAATATAATATTGTATGAAACAAATACATGGCATACACATGACAGACCTTTGGTATAGTGAATAAACATAATGGTCTACAAGTACATGATTTTGCTAATCACATTTGCAAACAACAAAAAATAAATAGCTAATTTTCACTAGAAACATGAAAAATTGCATGTGAAAAGACCAATAACTAAAAATTTAGGTCTTTTCTATGAACATTAAAAATTGCATGTGGTAAGACCACAAGCAAAAAATGTATCAATAACCTTGACAAAAAAGCAATACAAGTTTTTAATGAAAAAATAGATAACACTCTTATACATGCTTGTGCTCTTGGCAAGCAATTGCATTTCAAACAAAATATGAAGCTTTTTAATGAAATTTAAGAAAACACATGCCAATAATTACTTGAAAATAGGAAAGCTATTTGTGAAAAAATATATGCAAACTACAACCAATCATTGAAAAATTTAACACTTCCTCATTTTTCAAAACCTATTAATGTTAGACTAAATAAGAGCCTAAATTTGTATTTATGTTATTGGACCTTGAGGAAATAATTTTTTCATTAATAATTTTATTTTCTAAAATCAGAGACCTTGGATACAACAAGCCACAACTTGGACTAAAAGGTCCAATTATCAATGTGCCAACAAATATCGACAGAATTCATAAAAATTTGCTCATATCCACAGACAAAAGGACCTCAATTTCCACATATCTAAAATTATAATTAGAATACAAAAATTTAAATTAACAAGAAAACATTCACCCAAAACTTGTTATGTAAGCATTACAATAACTATGTACAAGAAAATTATACATTTTTCATAATGTGCAAATAAACTCTGATTAGAAACCATTCATATCTTCTAGTGTTATAGATTATTAAAATAATAATAGTCTTTCCAATGAATCTAAAACAAATAGTGATGATGAATTAAATGTGCGTTATGACGTAGATGAAACCTGCTCTAATGACATTCTAGTTCATGGCTTTATAAATTCAACATACATTGTTGCATTACAAGATAAGGTAATTGCAATAACAATGTCTAAATAAAATCATCCACTTGGAAAATTTAAAGATAAATACTCATAAGAAATGAAATTTCCAACACTTTTTTTTGGCGATGCTCATGACGAAGACGTAATGTTAAGATTCACTTATTAAAAAAATTGCACAATGGAAACTATTACATGTTAATCAATAATTTAAATATCATCTTACCAATTTATTCTTTAAGATAATAAAAATAATCATATATCATGTTGGAAAGACTATGTGGGTTCGAATTAGAAAAGGCTAGTTAAAGAGAAAAAAAAATTTAGTTAAGGACATCAGATACAAACCAAACCTAGAAAAGTTGCTTAAATCATAAATTGGATATGTACATTTCAAAAGAAATATGTATCTCTCCTGATTACATGCAAGGACATAAATAAATAGCTTTGTTATGATATGGCAATTAGGACGACTAACATTTTTGCTAACTTTTACAAGTGTCAAACATCACTAGCAACCATTTATGAATGCATTGAAGCAATTGTATCAAAAATATAAAAAAAATATAGGTTATATACTTGATGAATTAAATAAATCAAGTGATGATTCATTTAATTTGATAATATATCTGATCACATGTACACAGTGTGATAGACATTGCATCAATGCATTGAGACAAATGCTATTGAATGATGAATTATTACTAGAAAAAATCATAGATTATTTTTGCGTGACAAAATTTCATCAAGAATAAATGCTCTTGATCATTGGTTAATATGGATAAAATAAGCACTAATATATGGAAAGGATCTAATCTCAAGAATTATACATTTTATAGACAAGTACATAACTTGTGATACAGATTTTCTAGAATAACATGTGGCAAAATTGCATATACACCATCATATTAATAGTTGTACAAAAAAGGGAAAACATTGTAGATACAACTTCTCATAAGTCCCAATGCAAATGACAAAAATACTTTAACCTTTTGAAGAAAAATATGAAATTGTAGAAGTTGCATTAAAGCAAATTTATTTTGTACTAAGTACAAACTGATATACTTCTTTGGATGATTTTGACACTTACTTACAAGATCTTGACATGGATATGCCTCATTATATATCAACAATAAAATAACCTGAAATTTTACTTGTGTGCAAACCATCACAAGTATGGAGTAATAGTTTCATAAGAAACATGCCATATTTATGGAAAGCCAATATAGATGCACAATTTATCACGAATGAAATGTTGTGGAAATGTACTACAACTTGTACATGACAAAGTAAAATTCAAAAGTCACACATGATTCTAAGTAGATAAAAGAATAACATGTAACAAAAAACATATATGCCATTTATATGTTGCATATACTTGGAAATGCAATGCGATAATATCAACAAATGCCTACCAAACAAGTTGTTCATTTGGTGCTATCATTGTCACTCAATCATTTCTCAAGGACATATACTTTTAAAAATAAATTTTGCCCTAATGACTGCACTTTTATTTTCAAACCATCAATTTCTCTTAGGCATGAGCCAGATGAATCTGAAAATGTAATACGTTAATCTATTATAGACTATTACATTGCACATCTTGTCAACATTGACCATGTTTGCTTGGCTGAATTTGTTTCTAAGTACAAGACAAATGGAAATTCATTAAATAGAAAAACAAACATGAGATATTATTTGTAAATTATAAAAAACATCTTGAGATTAAAAACTATTATTGTGAATGACTATTTCTATATGTACCGTTTTAGAAAACTAAAAATAGTTTAAGACAAGGTAGAAAAACATGGAAGAAAGCATACAACTTACAAAGTAATACCATAAAATTGAACAAGTCCAAGTTTAACTATGATATAAACTCTATTTGGGGGAACATGGAACATGTTTCCTGCTAACATTACCTTGATACTGAAATATATCTGATACTAGATTTCATTCAATAGAAATAAAAAATATGCACAAAAGGACTATGATTTATAAATGGACTTTCCATTACCAAGATTTATATCACGAGATCAAAGTTCAAAACCATTTGACATTAGACATCACCCATTCATTTCTAACAATTTAGAATAATACAAGCATAGACGTATGTTAAATGAAGAGTAACAAGCAATTAATAAAGACATTGCCTATAAAAATGTATTAAAAAAAAAAACCATTGTATTTTTTTCTAATTCGAGGTGTAGATACAGGGAAGACTTTTATATCAAAATCTATATTTGAGATGTTGAATTTTTTTAATTCTTAAACTATCTATACTGATATGTATAAGCAAAAAGTTTTGATTGTTTCGAATAGTAACATTACATTCTACTTTTTTATTTCCCTTTAAAAAGATAGAATTGATTCCATTGAACAATGAACATATTGATGTGTTTCTCAAATGATATAGCTAATTACTCATAGTAATAAGTTATGAAATTTCACTCGTAGGAGCAAGAACGGTATATTATATTGACAAGTGATTGCATTACATAATGCGCCTACTCACTATGTACTTTGGCAATGTTGGCATGATCTTATGTTGTGACATTTATCAATTTCAACCTATAAATGATTGTATAATTTTTTAACACCCAAAAATGAACAATGAATAAATTCCTTATTTATTTTGGCAAGAAAGCATAAAATGTTATCATCTATACCAAATGATGCATCAAAAAGATGAGACCTTGTGTCAATATTAAATAGAATATGCACATACTCACATACAAACAATGATATTGCATATATTAATAATAAATTCTTACATCCAAAACCAAATGATCCTTTGTTTCTATATCTGTTTTACTTAAATAGTGATGTTGAGGCCCATAATAAGAAAATGCTAAGACTTGTTCCATAAAAATAAATTATTATCCATGCATTAGATAAATAAGGTAATACGTATAATGAAAATCAAGGATATGCCAAAGTCATATGTCTACTAAAAAAAATCACTTTGAAGCCCAATGTGTTAGTGGAACCTTTTGCTGGAAATTATGATATGTAATACGGCCTTGTCAATGGTTAAGATGGTATATTTAAACTATACACTAAAGCACATGACATTGACATTATTTAGGTATAAGAGATGTTGTATTTATCCTTACCTAGTTTAGATTTATGTGTATGTGTGTGTTGAGGAATCTACTCTTTAAACCTAACTCTGGCAAAGAGCAAGGGCTAGTGTGCTTTTTTATTTTATTTTCAACAACATGCTTAGCCGTTTGTGTTTGCATGGTGTTTTATTAAGGTGTAGGATCAATTGTGCTTAGACAAATCTCCCTTAGTGGTAATTGACATGGTTGGAGGAATTTTATTGATGATGCTTGGTTGAAAATATTCTATTTCTTTCCCATCTATCTCAAGAGACATGACAGTCGATAAATAAAAAATTTAAATGAAAAGCATTGTAACACCTCTTTGGAGTGCATATTATTTCTTATAAAACACATTACATTAAATCTTTTTATTTTTTTATAATATTAATATAAATAAAAGAATGATTTTTTTAATAAATATTTAGATCAAAATATCACAAAAATGAATGTGGGGCGAAAAACCTTATTATTGTGGTAAGAAAAGGAGTTTATCAACTAAAACCTTGGTTAATGTATAGTAATTTAATTCCTTGAAAATTTCAATAACATCTGTAGGAAGGCCCGTAAGGGAGGGTCAACGTATAAGAACGGATCTGATGAGTTATCTGATAGAAAAGCTAAATGGAGGAGCTCAATGCATTGCATTAGGTGGTTGATTAGTTTTTCTGGGATTTTAATAATTGATTTTTAAAAAAAATAAATTCAAGGGAATCTTCTCGAGAAGTTCAATGGTGATGGAAGTAAAGATGCTTAAAATAAAATAAAATAAAATACATAAAAAAATAAAATAAACCTAAATTTCAGCCATTATTTGTAATTGGGAAATGCAAATGAATTTTATTGATATTGGGGAATGTTAATGAAATAAATGGCATTGGGAAGGCAAAGGGAGGTTCAGCGTGCATGAGAAAGAGATCTTGGATGAAGCAAAGCTTCAACGGACTTTGGGAGAAGAGACAATCCTTTTTAAATAAATAAATCGATCAATCATGCCCAAGAGAAATGCATCTATTCGGGACTGATCTGATGACAAAAAAATAATAGGTGGGTATACAAAATAGGTAGAACAGGATACCCGGCTCAAGGAGGAGAAATGTGCAACAAGGATGATATGGGAGGACAACATCAGCTAGAGGAATTTTGCGTAGTTCCTGGCATGTATTCTTCAAACACCTATGTGCTTGTTTAGATTAGTTTCTATTATATTATGAGCAAATTTAAGGTATAATCAGAGCATCATCTATTAGAAACTCAAGTTAGTTAGAGATAATTTCTCCCACCTCCACTCATGCATGCAAGCTTTTAAGCATCAGTTAGTAAACTGACAGTTAGGATTGAGTTAGTTAACAATCAGTTAGATAGGAGTTTGTTTGAACAAGCAGTTAGTTAAGTAGTTGAAGCTAATAATAGATGAGTCTATTTTCAGTTATTGTTTAGATTTTAAATCTATAAAAAGACGCTTGGGTGCACATTGTAATCAAGGGAAAAAGAAGACGAATAAAAATTGTGTTTTTCAAGATTGTAGTAGCTTTCTGAGTTCCAGGTAAATAGTTCTAGTTTTGAACGCAAATCATGTGAGAAATGGTAGCATACAACAGTATTTCACAGCCTCAAATTCCCATTTTTGATGGTAAGAATTATGATTTTTGGAAAATTAAGATGAGAACTTTATTTTGCTCACATGATGTATGGGATCTAGTAGAAAGTGGTTTTGTAGAACCGCAAGATGAGGCAGCCCATCTAGCGTTAAATCAATCACAAAAGGACCACCTTAAAGAGAAAAGAAAGAAAGATGCAAAAGCTTTATTTATAATCCAACAGGGATTGGATGAATCGATATTTTCTAGAGTTGCAGTAGCAACGAGATCCAGAGAGGCATGGAAAATCCTGGAGACTACCTATAGAGGTAATACGAAGGTAAAAATTGCTAAATTGCAATCTCTAAGGAGAACTTTTTAAAATTTACAAATGAATGAATCAGAATCAATAGATCAGTTTATGGGTCAAGTTTTGAATATAGTGAACCAAATTAGATCTAATGGAGAAACTATCACGGATCAGAAGATCATAGAAAAAGTACTCAGATGTTTACCTAGTAAATTTGATGCTATAGTTGTAGCTATTGAAGAAACTAAAGATTTGAAACAATTATCTGTAGATGAATTAATGGATTCTTTGTTAACACATGAATCCAAAATGAATAGGAATAACTCTTCTCTTGAGAATGCATTCAAGTCATAGGTATCAGTTGGCAGAGGAAGAGGAAGAGCCAGGTCAAGCTTCAGAGGAAGAGGCAGAGGCAGATATGGAAAGAACAATTCAGATGAAGGTGAGAACAATAATCAAACCTACAGTAGTAGAGGAAACTACAGTAATAGAGGACGTGGTCACAACCACTCATAGCAAGGTTCTCAAAGGTTTGATAAATCTAATGTTCAATGTTATTACTACAAGAAATATGGTCATTATGCTAGTGACTGCAAAAATAAACCAAGATATGTGTACAAGCAGAATGCTAATTACACAGGTGAATCTAGTTCTAATCCTGGAAGCATGTTTCTTACTTGTAATGTTACTCAAGAAAAAGCTAAAGATATTTGGTTTTTAGACAGTGGATGCAGTAATCATATGACAGGAAATAAATAATTTTTTGCTAGTCTTGATGATTCTGTAAGATCAGAAGTGAAACTAGGAAATGATATCACAGTAGATGTCATGGGTAAAGGTGTCATAAATGTTTTGGCCAAGAATGGTGAAAGAAGGTTTATACCTGATGTTTATTTTGTACCTAGACTAAAACATAATCTTTTGAGTGTTGGTCAGTTAGTGCAGAAAGGTTACAGAGTATCCTTTATGGATAATGTCTGCACAATATTGGACAAGGTTCCAAGTGACAGGTTGATAGGAAAAGTGGAGATGACCAAGAATCGCATGTTCCCACTTCACATTCATTGCATCCAGGGAGAAGAAGAAGCACCCTTCAAATCCATACAACTAGACCAATCATGGTTATGGCACTTAAGGTATGGACATTTACATTTTGGTGCTTTAAATTTGTTACAGAAGAAAAATATGGTGAAGGGTTTACCACCAATAGAACAGCCAAAAAGTTCATGTGACAATTGTATTCTGGCAAAACAACATAGAGAGAGTTTTCCAGTAGGAGGCTCATATAGAGCTAAGGTAATATTGGAATTAGTCCATAGTGATTTATGTGGACCAATGCAAACTCCATCATTTGGAGGTAGTACTTGTTTTCTAACCTTCATTGATGACTTTAGCAGAAAGACTTGGATCTACTTTCTCAAAAACAAATCTGAAGCATTTGGAAAGTTTAAAGAATTCAAGGCAATGGTTGAAAAGCAGAGTGGCCAATATATCAAGGTACTCAGATCTGATAGAGGAGGTGAATATATGTCTAATCAGTTTCAAGATTTTTGCAGATATCATGGAATCAAAAGACAGTTGACTACAAGGTACACACCACAACAGAATGGTGTAGTAGAAAGAAAGAACAGAACAATCATGGAAATGGCAACAAGCATGTTGAAAGCTAAACACTTGTCAAATGAATATTGGGCAGAAGCAGTAGCATGTGCAGTGCATATTCTAAACAGAAGCCCAACAAAGACTGTTAGAGATCAAATTCCACAAGAAGCGTGGAGTGGTAAGAAATATAGTGTATATCATTTCAGAATTCTTGGTTGTGTTGCATATTCTCTTATACCATCTAAATTGAGAAAGAAACTTGATGACAGAGGTGAGAAATGCAATTTTATTGGCTATAGTGAAGAGTCAAAAGCTTATAAGCTGTATAACCCAATTTCAAAGCAAGTAATTATTAGCAGAGATGTAGAATTCAAGGAAGAAGAAGCATGGGATGGTAGCACCATCACAGTTGGAGCACCAATTCCATAGGATGAAGAAGTTTTCAAAGAACAAAATTTGCAAGGTGGACAATCCTCTCCACAAGCAAGCACAAGCACTCCAGTAAGAACACCAAGAAGGTTTGAACAAGGTGAATCATCTAGTCATGCATGTCACCCTACTCCAAATTCACAAGTAAGTGATGAATCAGATCCAACTCTTGCTACTTTAAGAGCAAGATTTAAAGGTAAGAAGATGAGAAGTTTAAATGAGATTTATAATCAAGAAGAAGAGAAATTAGATTTGGTTTCAAATTTTGCTCTTTTCACTCATGACCCTGTGTATTATGAAGAAGCAGTTAATGAGGAACATTGGCTAAAAGCAATGGATGAAGAGATGAATGCTATAGAAAGAAATTAGACATGGGATCTAACTACTCTACCTGAAGGTAAGGATTGTATTGGAGTTAAATGGGTTTATAAGACTAAATTTGATGCAGATGGAAATGTTGAAAAGCACAAGGCAAGGTTAGTTGCAAAAGGTTTTGCACAAGAACATGGAGTTGACTATAATGAAACATTTGCACCAGTTGCTAGACTGGATATGGTAAGAATGGTATTATCCATAGCTGCTCAAAATAATTGGTATGTATATCAAATGGATGTAAAATCAGCTTTTTTGAATAGATTTATAGATGAAGAAGTATATGTGACACAGCCCACAGGTTATGAAGTTCAAGGACATGAAGAAAAAGTTTACAGATTGAAGAAGGCTCTTTATGGTCTTAAGCAAGCACCAAGAGCATGGTATAGCAGGATAGATTCTTATATGATAAGCAAAGGATTCAGTAGAAGCGATAGTGAGCCTACTTTGTACACAAAAATCAGCAAAGAAGGTCAAATTTTAATTGTATGTTTATATGTTGATGATTTGATTTTTACTGGAAATTTATCTGTAGACACTTTTAAATCAGCAATGAAGAATGAATTTGAAATGACAGATTTGGGATTAATAAAGTATTTTTTGGGAATAAAAGTTGAACAATCAGAGAAAGGAATATTTATCTGTCAAACAAAATATGCAAAGGATGTGTTAAAGAGATTTAGGATGCTGAATTGTAAACCAGCACCTACACCAGTTTCTACAAGGACTAAACTTAGCAAAGAGGACAAAGGATCCAATGTTGATTCTACAATATTCAAAAGGCTAGTTGGTAGTTTGATGTATCTTACAACTACTAGACCATATATCAGTTATGGGGTTAGCTTAATCTCAAGATTCATGGAGTCACCAAAAGACTCACATTGGCAAGTTGGAAAAAGGATATTGAGATATGTGGCAGGAACTACAGATTATGGAATTTTATATTCCACAACTAACGATTTTAGTTTAATTGGTTTTACAGATAGTGATTTTGCAGGTAGTGTTGATGATAGGAAGAGTACTTTTGGACATGTCTTTATTTTAGGCATAGGTGTGGTCACATGGGCATCCAAAAAGCAGCCTATAGTGACACTTTCATTAGCTGAAGGAGAGTATGTTGCAGCCACATCAGCAGCATGTCAAGCAACATGGATGAGAAGAATATTGAAAGATTTATTACAAGGACAGAAGGAGTCAACACCAATCTTCTGTGATAATAAATCAGCAATCGCTTTATCAAAAAATCATGTGTTTCACAAGAGGAGCAAGCACATAGATACAAGATTTCACTTTATCAGAGAATTAGTGAATAATGGAGAAATCCATCTGGATTTTTGTAGATCTGAAGATCAACTAGCAGATATATTTACAAAGGCATTACCAAAAGAGACCTTTGATTATTTGAGACAAAATTTAGGCATTGTAAATGCTAAAATTGTAATTGGTAGAAATTAAGGGGGAGTGTTAGAAACTCTAGTTAGAGATAATTTCTCCCACCTCCACTCATGCATGCAAGCTGTTAAGCATCAGTTAGTAAACTGACAGTTAGGATTGAGTTAGTTAACAATCAGTTAGATAGGAGTTTGTTTGAACAAGCAGTTAGTTAAGTAGTTGAAGCTAATAATAGATGAGTCTATTTTCAGTTATTGTTTAGATTTTAAATCTATAAAAAGACGCTTGGGCGCACATTGTAATCAAGGGAAAAAGAAGATGAATAAAAATTGTGTTTTTCAAGATTGTAGTAGCTTTCTGAGTTCCAGGTAAACAGTTCTGGTTTTCTTGTTTATTTTTCTATTCATATTTCCCTTCATCATCGAATGAAATGCGGTCTCGCTATATATATTTAAATATTGAGATGTTAGTGGTGAAATCAAATAAACCAGAAGAATACAGGAATTACAAACAGTCTTTTATTTATGATTATTGAGCCAATATTTTATAAATATAGGATCTGTCACAACTTGACAGACTTTCTTATCTACTCCATTCAAGAGAGAGATCCCCATAATGCCTTTTGGTTCATCCATTTTGTTGCCATCAACGGAGGCTTGATTTAATTTTGGAATAATTCAGGCCATAAGAAACTTAGAAAACAGGAAATAAAAAAATAGATTGTTTCATAAATTTTCTTTCTTTTTGGAAAATCTTCCTTATTTGTGAAAATAACCTGTTTTTTTTTTAAACTCTCATAAGGGTTTTAAGAGTTGTCAAACATCTTATCCCGTTTAGGGGGTGATGTATTTTGATTATTATATGTTGTTCCTAGGCAATTTAACTACAATAGATGGAAAGCGTATCACACAAATTCACTGTATATTTAGAATTAATTATCACCCTTTTATGCTTCTTGGACCCACTCTGGGGCAGCACTGGTAACACCTATTTTCTCCTATTGGGGTTCGTCCTTATAGTTTATTTTAGAAATGATAAACGATTAAGTACTATCAGTTTTATTTTTGGATAGAACATCCCAATAAATTATGGTGAATAAAGTATATAAGATATATACGATATATTGACGTTAAAGTACGAGGGATCATATAAGCTAGATTGAGATATGCAAGCAGGAGCGCCATATGATTTATCTGAGGATAACAAGTAAGAGAATGGTGAGATTTATATGTCGATAATGCGAGTGGTACATATATTTTAATTAATCTGAGCAACAATGAACTATTTGTAGTTTTTATTAAATTCTGAAATTGGAGACAAACCTGAGTGTGTTGGAAATGAGAGGGAAAAAAATGGGATTTACGACATAAAATCTGATTTTTTTATTTCCAGAGGAATTAAAGGTAATGTGCATAGAATGATTTGATACAGTCTTCTCTCTGCCAAATTTGGGTGAGTTGTTCACCTCGATTTAGGTTGAATTAAGAGTTAAACATTTAAATTTATTTTTTAAAATGAAGGGTTAGCAGAATAAATGAGATTTGGAAAAATACATATTTTTTGATTAAGAAGTTAAAATAAAAGAAACTCTTAAAAACATAACGAGATATTATGTGAATTATTATTGGAAAAACATCACACAAATATGAAAGATGAGGACAGAGAGCTGTTATGGTTTTATACACTAAAATTCAAAAAATGCACCCAGAACATTGGTAAGGCGGCATGACAGGCCTTTAAACAATCATCCATGTTTTTTTTCCTTCAACCATTGTGTTGGCCATGGTTATGGCCTTCAGCTCGTTGGATTATGTTGGCCATGTTCTTGAAGATGCATTTCTTTGAGATAATTTTTCAGATAGTTCGTTGTCCTGTTTGCTTCTTAAGCGGCGTTGCTAGATATTAATTTTTCTCTATTATTAAGAGAGGTTGACAATAAATTTATTTTGGCTGTCATGCTCGCATTCAAAAAGTTCAAAATCTTTATGTCTCTAATCTTGGAAGTATAAATGGTGATTCATTTTTCAATTGGATTTCATCAAACATGCCAATGTTTGAATTATGTGCTTATTTTTCTATTTTGTCAGGGAAAGATGATTAAGTTGATTGGTATATTCTGAAAACCGAATTGTTCTTATATGTTCTTTTTTTCATCAATCTTATGATCTTATGTAATGTAAAGTTTGAGAATAATGTGTTATGAAATGGACAATGAATAAATCTTAACGACATGGCAATTTTAATAATATAAATAATGATCCTGTCGAATATGTTTACCTCATACTAATTAGTATGTTCCTTGAAAGCGTAATTATATTCAAATGTAATATAAGTGTAGTCAATTTATCTACTTTTGTGCTTTAGAAAATCACCTTTTGATTATCAAGTATCTTTGGTAAAACAAAATTAACAATATTGTGCTTAGACGTGAAATAATTTATCTTTGTGTGAAAACATATTACCTTTGAAATAGAAGTTAACTTACCATTCTATGTGAATAATTATCCTTTGAAGAAATCAATTCATCTTATGCCATTATGTTTAATCATTGTAATTTGATAAGACATGTTAAACGGTGATATTTACCTACCTGTTATATTGCCCGAGTGGAAATTGTGACCTGTGAAGTATAATTTATTTCAAGTAGTATATATATATATATTGAATGTGTTACTTATAGTGGTTTATTAGAGATACATGTCAGATTATAGCTGATGTGACTTCTATGTACCTTGTAATGCAGGAACCAAATGATTGGATTCTATAAAGAAGCGTGAAATTTCTCTTTCATTATTATAAAATAAAAAACTTATGGATTTGAATTGTGCTTCTATTATTTTCTCTTCCCAACTGTATTTTATTATACATTTGAAAGGAAATTAGATTTGTTATGACAAATCTTGACTATTTCTTCTTGGTTGCTACAAATACATCTATAACGGAGAAATAGTATTCCTTGTTTCTTATTATCATATGTTCCTCAGATTTTCATATGTTCCATTTTGATGTGGATAGGAATAATGAAGTTTTGGAAACATCAAATAATTGTGTACCATATGTCATGATTTGTTGACTCAGGTCTACAATGTTATATTAATACTAAAGAGTTAATAATGAATTATATCTCTTAAGACTACCCATTTTGGTATGCATTATGTTGGCCTTATATAAATTGCCACCTCATCTTTGTCATAAATTAAGCTATGAGTCTCATATATCCAATCCATTAAGGACATGACTATTTGATGGAATTAATAAAATAAAAATATGGTGAGTACTTAAGGGAGTAAAACTATATCGTAGTTGAGTATATTAAGCCATATAAATATGAATAATCTCATTTATGATTTAATAGATCAACGATAAGGCACTTGATGCTTGAGAGTATGCTAGTACCAAACTAATAGATATTTGTAGCAAACTTCTCCTTTGGTTACTTAGGTTGCTTTAAAATTGATGAATATCTTATTGGCATCTTGAGGAATAACCTTAGGATAAATATGTGTGGTCTAATTCTTCTTGATAAATTTGGAAGGTGGAATATCAGTAAATTGTCACTTTATGTTTGTGAAACTATAACACATTGGAAGTTGTAGCAATGAACATGTGTTAAGGCTAAGAAGACAAAGCAATACTTGTTATAAGGTTATATATGGAATTCATGTCAAATAATATTTTGTTGAATAAACCTTAATATTCTTATGCACTTTAAGAGAAATATCATCTATTGGATTAAATAGCCCTTCAAGTTTTGATTTGGCATTTAGTTATTCTTTCGCTATATGGTATTATGACATAGAACATACATTTATATATGTTTAGGAGATATACAAGTGACTCATTAGGTTATAAAAATTCATTATATACCTTTGAAATTCATATTAATACTTTTATAGAGGCGATTTGAAGAGTCCATAAGGTTAACAATTTAGAAGAAATTACATAACTTTGAAAATTGGAATTAACATTTATTTTATGAATGTTTCAATAGTGAGTGGATTCCATGTTATTTAAGCAAATTTTCTTCCCTTATTGAAATACAAGGATCATCCTAGAATGGATGTTAATGCATACTAACCTTTTCTTGAGTAAGAAGTATTAAAAACTCAACAGAATTGTTAACATGTTGTATTTTTTTTGAATGTGGTAATGGTGATTATCAATAAGATAATCATAATGATTGTTATGGATTGCATCCCAGCCCAATGTTGAGGTTAAAAAAAATGTATGTCTTTTGTAGCATGTGTGGTGTGGGGTACATTACACATGGTATCAGAGCCCAATTGCAACATGAGAAGCTTTGGGATGAATTATTCTTTTGGTTCATTCGCTTTCATACTAAACAAAAATTACTAATATTTATGCTCGTGGTACTTCTATAGTGGATATTGTGTCAAATAAATATAGAACAAACAAGTTAACCATTGAAGTGTTACTCTTCATATGGAAAACTTGAACCTTTTATGTCATACCTTCATGATTAAGAATCTTATCATGTCAAAACTCTATATGACAAGAAGTGATAGTTGATATTAATGGTGTTTCTAGCTTGTGCATCTTGTGCCTTATTGTAACAAGGAATCAAGTGGACAAAATCTCCTTGAATGTTAGCAGAATAGCTTTGGTATATAGAGGATTAATATTTTTATGATGAGTTTGGTTGTCATAGAGTTTGGAGTAATTATTTTCTAATGATCAATTTGACAATGCATGATTGATGTTATTCTTGGTTGTTATTATATGAGAATTAATGGCATTGTGAGATGCATTTATTAATTTAAATTGAGAATATTATCTATAATCATAAACTATTATTGAAAAATAGTTCATTCCATTGAGATAAAATGCAAGCTAGATTTGTTATTGGATGGTTGTAGTGGAGAATGTGTACTAACATGATGATGGGGAGAGGAACTTGGGGGCATGGAGACTCCATGTTGGTTCTCTTCCTATTAATGTGATAGATATATAAAAAGTATTAGATGAACATAGATATGGAAAAACTGAGTTGATTAATGTTTTTGTATTTCCATATCATTATGATTTGATCACAATTATGAAATCTACTAACATAAATCTGCTATGTTATAGGTTTGATTATCTTGCATGGCTAATTTAATTTGTGGTTGTACATATTTTATTAATGATTATTATGACAAATCATTGTGTGTGATCTAACCAACATTGGATAATAGGGTATCTGTAGAGTTGGCTTGATGGTTTATGCAGGACTACCATGATAGATAACAATTCCATGTCCACATGTGTTATTGGTCGCTACTCTAATGACATATGTATGGGTTATGCAAAAAGGGTGCATTTCCATGAGGCTTGGAAGTGGAACTTGGGGACATAAATAGTTTCTTGTTAGTACCCTTCCTATAATCATTTTTTTACATGTCTATTATTATAAAATCACGAAGGAGAAGCTTGGGGCTTAATGGGCTACTTGTTGGGTTCCCTTCTATATACTCGAAGGAGGAATTCGGGGCCATGATTGGCTACTTGCTAGTTTTCCTCATCTTATTACTATGATATACACACACTATTGATGGACTCAGAAGAGAAACTTGGGACCATGATTCACTATTTGTTGGTTCCCCTCATTTTATTACTATGTTATATACACACTAGTGATAGACTCAAAGGAGTAGTTGGGGCCATTATTCGCTGCTTGTTGGTTCCCCTCATATTATTACTATGATATACACCAAATATTAATGGACTCAAAAGAGAAATATGGGACTATGAGAGGTTTCATGCTGGCTTCCTTTCAATAATATATAGATATGATGTACATACATGGTTGAATTTCATTATATGGAGGCATCAATATTGTATCTCATGGCCATTACAAGGATCATGGGTGAGTTAGACCTTATTTAATGCATATATTTTGATTATTCACTCATAAACACATTAATATATACCCGTGAATGCAAGTGGAAATAGCAAAGGTGCAAGGTGAGTAAAGGAAGTAATGTTATGTTTTCTTAAAATTGTAATTATTACATGATTCCTAGTGAAAATATAGATGAATATCTGCATTATAATAAATAGAATCAACACATGAGTATGCATATATTATGTTGAATATTGATGGTTTTAAAATTATATATATGATTCTTATTTTTTTGATGTAATTTGTTGAATATTCCATAATAAACATTTCTTGTGGTGTGCTACTAATCACTCATTCCTTGCTTGTACCTTGTTGTTTTCACTTATGCTCTTAGTATAAGATTATGAATTACCTCTTTAATCCTTTTAAAATTAGTATTATGACTATAAATGTGTTGATGCCTTTCTAAAAACTCCTTGCTTAAAACACAAATGTGAGTTAGTCTCACATATTTGGGTGTCAATCTTGTATCATGAGAGGATATTATTTAACTCATGTTATTACGTAGGACATACTACAATGTGAATAGGATTCTAGGGCCTTCCTATGAGCATCAATGTTATGGTTATGTTGATGAGTGAATCCTTTCAAAATGAGAAGTGGTTATTATGAGAAATCTCTCCACAAAATCAACCTCTCTTTCAAAATCCCTAAATAGACAGAAAAAGGGGTAACCAAAACTAAATATAAAAGCGAGTAACGTTATCTAAAAAATGGGAAAACATAATTTTCTAAAGGATTTCTTTGACCTATTTGCTGTATATATAGACTATTCAATGATTAAGAAATATCATTATTTTGAGAAGGAAACAAATATGTCATGCTAATTTTAACTATTGTGACTATATTAATTGCATCAAAGATGATACTTTCATATGAAAAGGATAATGTCATGCCGCGCCCAGTTATAAAATGCTTTTGAGGGATGTTGTCTTTATCCTTGCCTAGTCTTTGTGCATATGTGTGTGTTAGAATCTACCCCTTAAAACTAACTATGGCAAAGAAGAAGTCCTAATTTGATTTTTATTTTTTATCATGACAACATGCTTAGCCATTTATGGTTCCATGGTGTTTTACTAGGGCTTAGGTGGTTGACTAGTTTTTCAAGGATATTAATAAATGATTTTTTTTTGGATAAATTCAAGGGAATCTTCTTAGAGAAGTTCAATGGCGATGGAAGTAAAGATGTTTAAAATAATATAAAATAAACCAAACCTAGAACTCAGCCGTTATTTGTAATTCGGAAATGCAAATGGATTTTATTGACATTACAGAATTTTAATGAAATAAATCGCATTGGGAAGGCAAAGGGAGACTTAGCATCCATGAGAGAGAGAACTTGAATGAAGCAAATCTTCAATGGACCTTGGGGGAAGAAAAAATATTTTTTAAATAAATCAATCAATCACGCCCAAGAGAAATGCATCTATTGGGGACTGATCTGATCAGGAAAAAACAACAGGTGAGTACACTAAATAGGGAGAATAGGATACCCGGCTCAAGTTAAAGAAGTGTGCAACAAGGACGCCATCACGCCATGGGAGGACAACTTCAGCTAGAGGAATTTTTCCTCGTTCTAGGCATGAATTCTTCAAACACCTACGTGATTGTTTACCTTTGTTCCTATTCTATTATAAGAAAATTTAAGGTATAATCAGAGCCTCATCGAATTAAATGTGGACTATATATATATAGAGAGAGAGAGAGATAGAGAGAGAGAGAGAGAGAGATATGTTAGTGGTGAAATCAAATAAACAAGAACAATACATGAATTACAAATAGCTTTTATATATGACTTTGAAGCCAATATTTTATGAATACTGGGTCTGACACAACTTGAGAGACTTTCTTATCTACTCCTTTCAAGAGAGAGATCCCCATAATGCCTTCTGGTTCATCCATTTTATTGCCATCAACAGAGGGTAGATTTTATTTTGGAATAATTCAGGCCATAGGAATCTTAAAAGACAAGAAATAAAAAAATTGATTGTTTCAAAAATCTTTTTTCTTTTTGCAAAAGCTTCCTTATTTGTGAGAATAACCTCCTGTTGTTTGTTTAAATTCTCGTAAGGGTTTTAACAGCTGTCAAACATCTTATCCTGTTTAGGGGGAGATGTATTTTGATTGTTATATGTTGCTCCTGGGTAATTTAATTACAACATATGGAAAGCGTAGCCCACTAGTTCGCTGTATATTAGTATTAATTATTAATCTTTTATGCTTCTAGGACCTACTTCGTTGCAACACTGGTAACACCTATTTTCTCCTATTGGGGGTTCACCCGTAAAGTTTATTTTAGTGCTGATAAATGATTAAGTACTATCAATTTTATTTTTGGACAGAACATCCCATTAAATGATGGTGAATAATGTGTATAAGATATATACAATATATTAACATTAAATCATGAGGTATCATATAAGCTAGATAGAGAAACATTAAATCATGAGGTATCATATAAGCTAGATAGAGATATGCAAGGAGGAGGGCCATATGAGTTGTCTGAGGATAATGGTGATATTTATATGTGGATAATGCGAGTGGTACATATATTTCGTTAATCTGAGCAACAATGAACTAGGTGTAGTTTTTATTAAATTATGAAATTAGAGACAAGCCTGTGTGTGGGAAATGGGAGGGCAGAAAACAAACAAATGGGGTTTACAGCATAAAATGTGAATTTTGTTTTACAAAGGAATTAAAGGTAAAGTGCATAAAATGATTCGATACAGTCTTCTGTTTTCAAAATTTGGGTGAGTTGTTCACCTCGATGTAGGTTGCAGTAATAGTTAAACATTTAAATTTATTTTTTTAAATGAAGGGTTAGTAGAATAAATGAGATTTGGAAAAATACGTATCTATTGAGTAAGAAGTTAAAATAAGAGAAACTCCTAAAAACATAAGGAGAAATTATGGGAATTATTATTGACAAAACATCACACAAATATTAAAGATGAGGACAGAGACGTGTCATGGTTTAATACACTAAAATTCAAAAAATGCACCTAGAATTTTGGTATGGCTGCATGGCAGGCTTTTAAGCTATCCTCCATGTTTTTTTAATCCCTTCAACCATTGTGTTGGCCATGGTTATAGTCTTCAGGCCGTTGGATTGTGTTGGTCATGTTCTTGAAGATGCATTTCTTTGAGATATTTTTTCAGATAGTTCGTTGTCATGTTTTCTACTTAAGCGACATTGTTAGATATTCATTTTTCTCTGTTATTGAGAAACATTGACAATAAATTATGCTTGGATGTTATGCTCGCATTCCCAAAGTTCAAAATATTTATGGCTATATTCTTGGAAGTGTAAATAGTGCTTCATTTTTCAATCAGATTTCATCAAACATGCCAATGTTTGAATTATGTGCTTATTTTGTCAGGGTAAGATGATTAACTTAATTGGTATAAATCAACACCGAATAGTTCATATATGGTTTTCTTTTCCTTCAATATCATGATCTTATGCAATGTAAATTTTGACAATAATGTGTTATGAAATGGACAATGAGGAAATCTTAGCGACATGGCAAATTTGATAATATAAATAATGACCTTGCGGAATATGTTTACCTCATACTTATTAGTGTGTTTCCTTAAAGCATGATTCGATTCAAAGGTAATATAAGTGTAGTAAATTTATCTATTTTTGTGCTTTATAAAATTACTTTGTGATTATCAAGTATTTTTTGATAAAACAAAGTTATCTTATGCTTAGAGATGAAATAATTTATTTATTTTTGTGTGAAAACGTATTACTTTTGTAGTAGAAGTTAACTTACCATTTTGTATGAATAATTATTCTTTGAAGAAATCAATTTATCTTAGGCTGTCATGTTTACTCATTGTAATTTGATAAGACACAATGAATGGTGATGTTTACCTATGTGTTATATTGCCCCTAAGTGGAAATTGTGACTAGTGAAGTATGACTTATCCCAAGTTATATAGTTATATATATTTATATATATATATATAACTTGGGATAATATGACTTATCCATATATATATGTGTGTGTTTTTTTCTTATAGTGGCTTTTTGGAGATACATTTTGATGAACTGAATGCTTCCTTAGACTGCTCTGATACCAAATGATGAACTGAAATCTTCAGACTGCAGACAGGCTTAACAGCAATATTGACAAATCTCTTCCAGACTCGACTGAATAGAAGAAACATATATCACAGGGGACTATGCATCAAATGTACCATAGACTGTCTGCCATTCAAAATAAAAAGACCACGTTCTACGTAGATTCTTTGATGATCGATCGTGCATTTAGACACCTTCGGCCTTCATACGGGATTGTGCACATAAAAACAAAAATAAATGAATCTTTTGTAAATAACTTTGTCACTCACTGAATGATGTCGACCCTGAGTAAAACCCAGCCCCTGCGCACGTTCTCCTTCAACGTAACCGGGAAGAAAATCCTCTGCTCTCCTTCCCCTCTTCAATAACTCTGCAGCAAATATTTCCAGCCCTATAATATGTGCATCTTTGACAAGATCTGCAGGAGCTTGTAGATACAGGTCCAGACCTTGTGGCCATATATAGCTCTTTGGAACTAAGATTCCAGAAATACACTCTTTCACGGATAATAAGTCTCTTAGCATGAAGCTATATGTTATATAGATAAAAGCATTCCGGGAACGACAAGAAACATATTATAATCATTTTCTGTCTGAGGATGAAAACAAGCATTACTTAAATACGCTGATGGAGTTACGGGAAAGTCGGTGATGAGCCCATTTACTATGGCAACTTGTACAAAGGAGTTGATTTCCATTGTTGGATCTGCAAGAGAATCAAAATCCAAATAGGGGAATTCATTTCTCAGTGTGTAGACAAAAACTGATATATTACGATCGTGAAATTATTTGACAATATTTGAAGGCTCTAACAGAGTGAAGTCACTAGTATCTTCAAAGAGAACACTCCTGAAAAGTGCTACAGTGTCAGTAAATCTTCTAATCTCCTCGATGGCAGAACCAGAGACAGTGACATTAAATTTATTCAAACCACAGGTTTCTCCTTTCTCACCGTCATTGTTCTCAAGCAAAGCGGTGCTATCTACAGCCACCTCTCGGGTTTAAAACAACCATCTTCCAAAATCTGAGGCCACGTTTCGTGCAGGATCTATTCATATATCGACCCCCATTTCGCCTGAATAGTTTTAATACATAGTCATGCCATGATAATCCTATTTAATATCCTTTATTTCATACAGAACAATCTTTTACAAAATCTATTCATAACACATAGAGCTTTCCATCAAGCGCACTATACTCATTACTTTGTCAAATCTGTTACAATTTTATCAATACGCAGTCCTTTTTCCAGGACTTGCTCTTCCCCAAACTTGGTCTTATTATTGAAATAGTCCTAATTTACTACGAATACCACTCAACCAACTCCTAAAAAGGCTCAACAATATGCTTTTAAACATAGAATTACTCAACTACTATCTATCTAACGTACGCCACTTATGGCTTGACTCTCCTGATTTTACATGCTAACACAATTGTCAATCCTCTTTTTAGTTTAAAATAACTAAATTTGACTCAAATAGACCTATCCTTCTCCTTTTGACAAGTGTACATGATTTGAATTTTTTTAATTACAATGTTTTGGAGGGAAACCTTTATCCATATTCCTAGTACATCTAAGCACTCCCAAGATGCTCCTACATCAGATTCCTGGGCTTAAATAGTTTCATGAGCTCCTGCTTATGAGTTTCATTTGTTTGCCCATTTACAAAGGTAAAACTTTTACAAAACAAATGTCTTCTTCATTCAATTTTTCATAAAAAAGTGCATGTTCTTGACTACCACACTTGTGTCTTTTTTTGCTTGTTGTCTATTCCTTCCAAAGTATATCTTGTTGTCTCTTCATCTTCTTTGCAGCCTTCTTCTTTACATATTCATTCTCTTGAATGAGGATATCAACTTCCATTCTCTCTTCTTGAGCTCTTAGAGGAGCTCTCTTCTCCAAGTACTTGACCTCCTTATTAAGCAAACCTATACAATCACCATTCAAAGCAAAATTATAAGTAAAAATTTGAGACCCTTGGGTCTCTCCAAATTTTTGAACCCATACTTGCTGTTCAAGTATAACTTCTTGGTCCTTTGTCTTCATTTCTTCTTCACAGCAATGTTCTACCTCCTCAAATATTGTTATAGGACAAGTTTTGTTCTTCTCTTCATGGTTAATGGCATATTCTAAGGCTGCCAACTCTTCCAACAACTGCTCTTTACTTTGATAGACAAAAAGCTTGTTTGGTTGTTCAACTAGAAACTCTCCATCAAGGTTTTCTATCTCTTTTAGGATATCTTCTTCAATTGTCAAGGCTAAGCATTTAACCTTCTCTCCATCTTCTTCTTGCAGCTGTTCAACCCCTTGGTATACAAATACCCATTCTTGTTTCTTATCAAGCAACTCTCCTTCACCTACAAATTCTTGATCAAACTGCCATATTTTTTTAAGAGATCTTCCTCATTAGTGATTAGTACATTTTGATCAAAATCAACTATATCGACATTATGCAACTGAAAATTGTCATCTTCAATCTTTTTCAATTCTGAATTTTGATCATTATACCTTTGTTCTTCATCAACATGTAGCTATTCATTTCTTTTGTCCTCTTGAGTAAGGACTTCTTCCTACTTGATCAATTCTTTATGTTGGAGTTCCCACTGATCCTTCTTCATTTCTCCGTCACTTGAGGCATTACAACAAGCCTCTTCTTCTTGTCTAAGCACTCTCTCATGAGGTGCTTCACCTCCATGATCCATGAGCATCTTCATTGGATCATATGTTTCTCCTTCCTCCTCAACTTGCTTTCCTGTAAACAAAACATCAAACAAAATGTCAGATACAAAAACATTTGGCCACTTGATATTTTGAGTGATTACTTGCTGTTGGTCTATTTCTTCAATGATGAGATCCATCTCATCTACCAAGTATTGATCCTCTTCATATTGAATTTCTTTTTCAAACTGAAACTTTTCTCCAAGCTCTTCATTCTTGAACTTATCCTTTTGTTTATACTTCATCTCTCTCCTTAACCCAACTCTTAGCATTCTTCTTTTTCTTCTTTCCATCACTAATCTAACTGGCCATCTTACTCTTTTCTTCTTCATTACCCATCCTTGACATGGGTTTTCCATATTTTCTACCATGATTTTTATCATGGCTATCCTTGCTTTTATCTCATTCACTTCTCTTTGGTACTCTTCCTCCCTTTGTCTCTTTTTTTTGTCTCTTTCTTGTTTCTCTCTCTTTATCTGGTTCATGTTTCTTCTAGGTAGTCCCTCTATCACTCTTCTCAATTCTTCAAACTCTATCCTTTACCTCACCTAAGTCTATTTCACCTTAGTCTTTTGGCAACTATCGAAGCTTCTTCTTGGATCTTCTTCTTCTTGAGAAATTCACTATGATCTTCTTCTAGAGCTTCTCTTGGCTCTTCACTAAGCCTTCCTTGGCTTCTTCTCCTCTTAAGACTCAATGGCTTGACTGCCTTGAACCTACAACTTCTTCACTGCAACAATAAGTAGTCTTTAAAGAGATTGAAAATAACTTATCAATAACTTTCTTATTACCTTCTTCACTTGCTTCAATCACTGCAAACTTTTTTTCTTCTATTTGCAACTTCACAAAGTACATTATCTCTGCAAAAATTGATTAGAAGAGTACAAAATTTTCCTTTTTTTAGGAGCTTACTAGCTCTGATACCAAAATGATGAACTAAATGCTTCCTTAGACTGCTCTGATACCAAATGATGAACTAAAATCTTCAGACTACAGATAGGCTTAATAGCAATATTGACAAATCTCTTCCAGACTCGACTGAATAAAAGAAACATATATCATAGGGGACTATGCATCAAATATACAATAGACTGTCTGCCATTAAAAATAAAAATACCACGTTTTACGTAGATTCTTCGATGGTTGAGCTCTACTATTTCGCACACTTATGTCTTCTATGGCCGAAGGCCATACAATAGTAAATAACCCCCTTCGCGAGATCTATCCTAATCAATAGACACCTGGTCCTTCTAACCCCAACTTAGGACTGCTATATTTAGAATAAGACCATGTTCATGGCCAACATATTTCCCTGATAGACACTACATCCCTCCATTCTCAATCATGTCTTCTATATCCAACCAACATATTTTCCATGGCTGAAGGCCATCAATAGAAGAAAATCCAACCCTTATAGGCTCGATCGTGCATTTAGACACCTTCATCCTTCATACGGGATTGTGCACATAAAAACAAAATTAAATGAATCTTTTGTAAAGAACTTTGTCACTCACTGAATGATGTGAAGCTTGAGTAAAACCTAGCCCCTACACACGTTCTCCTTCAACGTAACTAGGAGGAAAATCCTCTACTCTCCTTCCCCTCTTCAATAACTCTGCAGCAAATATTTCCAGCCCTATAATATGTGCATCTTTGACAAGATCTGTAAGAGCTTGTAGATACAGATCCAGACCTTATGGCCATATATAGCTCTTTAAAACTAAGATTCCAGAAATACACTCTTTCATGGATAATAAGTCTCTTAGCATGGAACTATACGTTATATAGATGAAAGCATTCTGGGAATGAGAAGAAACATATTATAATCATTTTCTGTCTAAGGATGAAAACAAGCATTACCTAAATACACTGATGTAGTTGTGGGAAAGTCGGTGATGAGCCCATTTACTATGGTAACTTATACAAAGGAGTTGATTTCCATTATTGGATCTACAAGAGAATCAAAATCCAAATAGGGGAATTCATTTCTCAGTGTGTAGATGAAAACTGATATATTATGATCATGAAATTGCTTGACAATATTTGAAGGCTCTAACAGAGTGAAGTCACTAGTATCTTCAAAGATAACACTCTTGAAAAGTGCTACAGTGTCAGAAAATCTTCTAATCTCCTCGATGGCATAACCAGAGATAGTGACATTAAATTTATTCAAACCATAGGTTTCTCCTTTCTCATCGTCATTGTTCTCAAGCAAAGCGGTGCTATCTACAACCACCTCTTGGGTTTAAAACAACCATCTTCCAAAATTCGAGGCCACATTCTCTGCAGTCTCTATTCATATATCAACCCCCATTCGGCCTGAATAGTTTTAATACATAGTCATGCCATGATAATCCTATTTAAGATCCTTTATTTCATATAGAACAATCTTTTACAAAATCTATTCATAACACATAGAGCTTTCCATCGTGCACTATACTCATTACTTCGTCAAATATGTTACAATTTTATCCATACGCAGTCCTTTTTCTTGGACTTGCTCTTCCCCAAACTTGGTCTTATTATTGAAATAGTCCTAATTTACTACGAATACCACTCAACCAACTCCTAAAAAGGCTCAACAATATGCTTTTAAACATAGAATTACTCAACTACTATCTAACCTATGCCACTTATGGCTTGACTCTCCTGATTTTACATGATAACATGGTTGTCAATCCTATTTTTATTTTAAAATAACTAAATTTGACTCAAATAGACCTATCCTTCTCCTTTTGACAAGTGTACATGATTTGATTTTTTTTTAATTACAATGTTTTGGAGGGAAACCTTTATCCATATTCCTAGCACATCTAAGCACTCCCAAGATGCTCCTGCATCACATTTTAGATTATAGCTAGCATGACTTGTATGTCCCATGTAATTCAAGGAACCAAGTTATTAGTTTTTATAAAGAAGCACAAAATTTCTCTTCCATTGTTATACCAAAACACCAAAAACTCATGGATTTGAATTGTGCTGGTATTATTTTATTTTCCCAACTATATTTGATTATACTTTTGAAATAAAATTAGATTTGTTATGACAAAAATTAACTATTTCTTCTTGGTTTCTACAAATACATCTATAACAAAAAAATAATATTCCTTGTTTCTTGTTATCATATGTTCCTCTTATTTTAATATGTTCTATTTTGATGTGGATAGGAATAATGAAGTTTTGGAAACACCAAATAATTTTCTACCACATTTTATGATTTATTGACCCATGTCTACAATTTTATATTAATACTAAAGAGTTAATAATGAATTAAATCTCTTAAGATTATCCATTTTGGTAATCGTTATGTTAGCCTTATATAAATTACCACCTCATCCTTGTCATAAATTAAGCTATGAGTCTCATATATCCAATCTATTAAGGGCATGATCATTTGATAGAATTAATAAAAATTAAAATGTTGTGAGTCCCTAAATGAGTATAACTATATCGTAGTTGGGTATATTAAGCAATAGAAATAGAAATAATATCACATTGTTGTTTAATAGATCAACAATAAGGCACTTGATGCTTGATAGTATGCTAGTACCAAACTAATAGACATTTTTAATAAACATCTCCTTTGGTTACTTAACTTGATTTAAGATCGATGAATATCTTATTGCCATCTTGAAGAATAACCTTAGGATAAATGAACTTGTGGTCTCATTCTTCTTGATAAACTTGAAGCTAGAATATCAATAAATTGTCACCTTAGGTTTGTGAAACTCTAGCATAATGGAAGTTGTAGCAATGAACACGTGCTAAGGTTGAGAAGAAAAAGCAATACTTATTATAGGATTATATATGAAATTCATGTCAAAGAATCTTTTGTTGAATAAGCCTTAATAGTATTATGCAATTTAAGAGACATCATTAATTAGATTAAATATCCCTTCAAGTTTTTATTTGGCATTTAGTTATGCTTTCCATATATGGTATTTTAACCTAAAATGTACATTTCTATATGTCTAGGCAATATACAACTGACTCACTAGGTTATGAAAAGTCATTATATATCCTTGAAATTCATATTAATACTTCTATAAAGGTGATTTGAAGAGTCCATAAGGTTAATAATTTATAAGAAATTAGATAAACTTTGTAAATTGGAATTAACATTTATTTTATTAATGTTTCACTAATGACTGGATTCCATGTTGTTTAAGCAAATTATCTTCCCTTGTTGTAATACAAAAATCATCCTAGAATATGATGTTAATGCATCTTAACCTTTTCTCCAATAAGAAGTATTAAAAACTCAATCGAATTTTTATCATTTTATTTTGTGGTTGATTATGGTAATGATGATTTTCGATAAGATTGATCTAGGCAACATTTTAGGTGACAATTCGGGTGACAGTTCTACCCCAACTGATGATAGAACTTCTGGGAGCCATAACTTTTGCACCATAGCACCAATTGACTCACCGTTTGAACTGTTGGAAAGCTAAGAATGAGGAGAACATTGTGAAATGGCATGGAGCTCTTGTCAATGAAGTTTGACCCCTAAAAACCTAATGTAAGTTCCTCAAATTTTAATTTTAATAGTACAGTCTAAAAATAGTAAGTTTCTAAAAATAGTAATTCCTCAAATTTTGTATTGTTTTAAATCTTGGAAGTTGAACCACTTAATCTCCCTTGAGATTGGTGAACTTCCACATCCTCCCCATGCTTTCAAAATGTGTATAAATGAAGAGGTAACCCAAAATGTAAAGATAGACATCTCTTCCTAGAGATAAACATATATTTGTATTGCTATCTTGAGTAATACTACATCTCTTCTCAGAGATTTCATTATGACTATGTTGTTTCTATGTTATTGAGATATTTATCAACCAGAACTTCTATGTTTTGGATCAAAGATAATCATAATGATTTTTACAAATTACATCCTAACCCAATGTTGAAGTTAAATAAATGTATGTGTTTTGTAACATGTGTGGTGTGGGGTGAATTACAAATTCAATGATGTCAATAATCGGCATTTGAAAAAACTAAAATGTTTTTATCTATTTCAAAGTAATATTATTTCAAATTGGATGCCTATTTTCTATGTTTCAAGACTAATTTGCATGCCTATTTACAAAAACAATTTCATAATGCAGGCTTAGTTTCCAATATAAATATCTTGTACCCATACTATAAATAGGTCCCAAGGCCTTACCCTAGAAGGAGTTGCATTCAAACCACTTGGTTTAGAAATAAATGGATTGACATAAAAAAATATTTCTCACATAAAAACATCGACTCATTGTATTCTCTATGTACAATTTCAAATAAAAAATTTAGATTTTAAAATAAATTTTCCATTAAAATGTCATGATTAGTAGTGAACTCTAAATGGGTGTTACAATATAGTCTTAGATCAAACACAGTTGCTTCATCTATAATTATATGTTCATTGAACACTCATAGTCTTTGCACACATATTGAAGACATTATCAATGATCATGACTAAATTAAATATGGCATATTATGCCTCCAAATAAAATGTATTGCATCTAATAATTCCATAAATAATATCCCAAATTTCATGGCTAGTAATCCAATAAACAATGTTCATGTTATAATGATATATTTTAAGAGACATGTTATCACATCAAATCCAATGCAATACATTGTAAATCAATTGGAAGCATTCACAATAAATTACATGATACATGGACATGAATTTACAATTGTTAATATATATTCATCCCCCTCTGCTTCTATCCTGGATAATAAAAATTTTATTGAAAAAACATTGTTAAATGCAAACACATATAATGAAATATATATAGTAGGAGACTTTAACATTGACATTTCTATTTCTAACAAATCTGCAATGCTACTTGGAAAACATATGTCAATTTTTAATATGCATTTTCTACCATAGACAAAAACTATATCCAAACAAAAGCATAGACCATGTTTGGTCAGATAATTTAAAATAAGATATTCAAATCATAACAATAGAAACATATTGGACCGATCACAATGCCATTTGTATAGATATAGACTAGAATGATTAACCATTCTAGCATTAAGGGAAATAAATCATTATTTTTGCTTCTATTCATAGACTATTGCTCATACAAATTTAAATTTCATTGACTACATTCACTGAAGAAACAAATTAGAAAAAAATAACATGGTGTTTCAACAAAAAAATCCAAAAAAATGGAATCAAAAAAATTTATTCTAGAGGACAAAAAATCTACTGAACAACCAATACCAGAGTCATCTAAGAGCATTGAAATAATCTCTCCTCAACAATAACTACAAAAATAATAAATCTTAAACATAATTTAGTTTTTTGCATTGACTATCAATCTTTTGAAAAAAGTCAAAACATGTCAAATTCTTACATACCTTGTTACAACATTTAAAAAAAAAATAATCCCTTTTCTTTTAGTAAAAGAACATAACATACTCCATGCACAATATTGGATATTTATGATGATAAATATGTTACTATTTTTTAAGTAGATATTTTGACTATTTATAGATCGATTCATATTACAATTCTGGATTCTCCAATTAAAGCATAGATACTACATATTTGTTTGGTTGATGTTCATGTTCAAATGAATATAAAAAATAATATTATCAATAAATTGATATAACAATGTGAAACACAAATAGATCTAAGCAAAAGCAATCATATTTTAGACTTTTTGATTACAGAAAAAACAAAATATGAAAGAGGAGATGCTTCCTTCTATATTTTTCTATCTACAAAATCAAGCATACAAAATATATCTACAGTTTTCAAAAAAAAAGAAAACTCGTGCTTGATAGTGCAATTGTTGATGTTGTGGACTTAATTATTCATACTCAGTTTGCTTATTCGGAGCTTTGGTTATAAGTTGCCAACAAACAAATACACAATTTAGTTTACATGTCAAATATGGAGAAAAATAATATAACACTACAATTGTAAGTCTATTTTTATTTTCATATTTATTTTCATTTCAATAATATTTTTGTGTACTTATAAATTAAATACAACTATTTGCTTCTCAAATACAGCTCAATGAAAAACATCAACAATTGTGCCATGAGATACAAGTTCATCAAACATCCAAAAAAAATAGTATAAATTTTCAAAAATAGTGTTCACAATGGTCCAAAATGATCTCTAACTTTTTGAGCAAATTATTCTTTTTTTCATTAAACCTTTGATTGATGAATTCACTATGGAACATTATCAAATAAACACAACAACAAACATTAATCAAGTATTCATATTATTACTTCTTATTTTACTCACTAGCAACAATTTCATGTTATATTTTATTTACTTATTTAATATTAACATTAACAAGAAAGGAGAATGCCAAAACCAAAGAGGTTTTACATGGCTCCCAACCAGTCAATATGCAATTCTTGTAAGCATGCAATTATGAAAATGGATGTCCATGGCAATGATTCTTTACATTGTCCAAGATTATCTTCAAGTTCAGGATTTTTATATGAACATTCATTGACATGAAATATCCATACAAAATATGGAAAAATTAAATGCATAATGCATAAACCAATGCTTCAAACTTTACTACCAAAACTCACATCAATATCATTTCAACAATACAAGCAAGATATCTTGGCAACTGTGATTCTTTTTTATAAATTCAAATTAAATGACACACTCATAATTACAATGGATAATATTAGTTATATAATTAAAAAATAATGAATCATGATTCAAAAGTGGTGAGTTGGTTACAGTTTTGCATTACATAAATATTTCTTAGCTTTAGATAACTAATTTTGCATTTTATTGATACATGTCTTTCTTTCTTTGATTCTTTTTGACTTCAAGACTCATCCATATTTTGAAGACACAATAGTTACACTATTTTAACTTTGATAATTCTCACATGACTATGTAATCTATCTATATTGTCTATGTCATTAGACATCTAAACTTTGTTCATTTTTCATCAAGATTAAGTATTTGCAAGTGTAGTAGTTACACCAATATTGATATGCTACATAATATTTTTTAAACACCATAAATAGGTAAATAAAAAAAATAATATATCTTACATCACTATTCCTGTATGATTTCAATTGATGCTTTGAATTTATTTGCATGCATATAATCTATAAATAGTACTTTTTTTAGTTTTTCCTTTGTTTAAACATATCCGTATATTTTTAACTCATCTCTTGCATTATTTTTTATTCTAATTTTGGTCATATATTTTAATTCAATTATTAATAGATTTAAAGCATGTTAAAAACCTTTGAAAGATCATATTTTTTATTAAATTCATACACTTTAAGCTGAATTTAGTTTTTTTCATTGCTTATCGAATACCAATTTTTAAAAAAAATATATTAAAGTTAAATTGTGTTTTAGATTTGATCTCTTACTTCCTCCCCTAGGATATCTATTGTGATTATTTATCTACAATAATTATTGTGACTAGAATTATAGAAACAAGCTTTTAATTTTTAGTACTTAAATAACTCCAATTAGTATTTTGACAGAAATCAATCTGGTTATGTTATGCACTTTTGGCATTTATAAGTTGTCATGGCTATTATTTTATGGCTGATGACTTATACATTTTAAAAATATTCAAAGTGACAAAATTATATCTTTCCATATGTTTTCATTATAAAATAGTGTGTTTTCAACAATTTTTTATGCTTAAGATAAATTTTTAGTACAAAAATAATGCCTATTAGTATTGGATAGAATTCAATGTGGTTATGTTAAATTATTTTTGCATTTATAAGTAGTCTGGTAACTGGCTTATATTATTTCAAAATGGTGTAATGTCTACATTATCTTACGATCTAATTTATAGAGTATCGACAACTAATTAACCATGCAATGTATTATCAAATGTAAACATTTGTGACTCATCTTTGATGATATCACTATCAGTTGAGCTAGATGAGTTACCTAAATGCACAAGTCTCAATAGATATGCACTAACAAGGAGGATACATATGCACATAATGGTAAAGAATAAGGTTTGCATTCTACAGGATGTATTGCCAACTCTTACATGACTAAGCTAGATCTCAATAATGTAAGATGACAATTATTCACAAATGTGTTAGTTTTTGTTTTATGTTAAATCCATGAAAGAAAAATATGTTAGTTTTTATTTTTAATATGTTATGAATAGTATGATATTCATTATTAAACTCAATTAAAAATTTATATTATCTCTTTTCCATTGCTCAATGCAGTCAATATATTAACTATTCCTTTTTTCATCAGAGTACTATCTACTTGTAATAAAAACTTAATAGAATGTGGGAAAAATAAATAAGTTATCCAATTTCAAGAAATATCCAAGTATCACATATATTATCTCATGTTTTACCATTTAGTATTTTCCTATAGCTGTTATCAATTATTTTTAAGAAACTAATATCGTGATTTATCTAATACAACCTTACAAACCATTTACTATTGCACACACAATGATTTAGGCTTCCACTAACTCACTTACTACATGGTAATATATCTTCCATGACATCTGCAAGGGAGATATAAGTTGATTCTTCCAAATAAGAGACACCTAAATATAAATATAAATAGTTCTATGTAGATGGCCGAGCTCTACCCACACTATGAAATTCTGCCAAAAAATTTATGGAATCCCTATTAGACATTTTTGGCCTCTCACCTACCAAGAAACTAAACCATAGAATTCTTAAGGATACCATTGGAATACTCAATCCATATCATTAATTGAGTTTATATTCATTTAAAAATTTAAATTACCTTATTTTAGAATATTTTTAGTAAAATGGTGTTTGAGGTCGATAACAATATTATATATTATTATAATTGCTCAATCTTACAAAGGGATTAATGATTGGATTATTTTGGCTTACACAATATGTTTTTTTCTTTCTTTCTAAATGATGAATTTGTTTTTGGTTCCCCTTAGATCTGGAAAGACAACATTTTTGCTAACTTTTATTGGGATAGACTTTAGCTTGAAGCTTAAAGCTTATTGGTTTGTATTGCATTTTATACTATTTCATAAGTTAGAGTTGGAGTTCTTTAATTAACAAAACTTGGATGATCAGGTGAATAAATAAATCACTTATAATGGCTATAGGTTGTAGGTGTTTATCCCTCACAAAACTTCTACTTACATAAGTCAACATGACTTACACGTAAGAGATATGATAGTTAGAGAAACAATACATTTCTCTGCTAGATGCCATGGTGTTGGGAACATATATGGTGAATAATCAAACCAACTTTCATATATTTCCTTATTTTAGAATATGAATTAACCTACAATCTATAGTATAATCATCAAGTGTATGACTTGTATATTGAATGACTTGTTTATTGGCATGTCTCATTGCAAATCTAGTTTTAGAGATGGCTAGAAAGGAAAAACAAGATGGAATATTCTTAGAGGCTGAAGTTGATCTTTTCATGAAATTAAGATTCAATGCATAGCTTTAAAATAATTAAATGATTGATTTTTACTTAGGTAAAAGCTTGATAGGTTCTTAAGTCTTACCCAAAATAAATATGGATTATATTAATTTCAATTTGGTTCTCATCTGGTATAGTTGCTTCTTTTATAATGGAAATATTAATGGAAGGTGTTGAGAGTAGCCTTCAAACTTATTACACTCTCATGATAATTACATTGATAGATAAATTAAAATTTTAGATCAGTCAAGTTGAATATCAAGGGTATCTTGACCTTAAAATCCTCATGTCTAGATAGATTCTAGGTTTGGATATTTGTGGAGACATGATTGTTGGTGATGATATGATGAGAGGAATCTTTGATGGACAGAATAAATGTGCTACAAATGGTATATCTTCTAATTATCATCTCACGGATGAACCTTAGACCCCAAGTGACATGTCTCATAAACTAGAGTTGTTTATAATGTAAGTATGTGGTATTGACAAATGAAATTTTTTTTAAACTAGTCATATATGGAAGGGAGATGATTATTGGGGCAAAAAATCCTATTTTTGTGGATGAAATCTCTATAGGACTAGGCAACTCTACCACATATCAGATAGTTAAATGCCTTTAATAATTTACCCATTTAATGGATGCCACTATTCTCATCTCCCTGTTGCAGCCTATGCAAGAGACATTTGACATATTTGATGATACACTACTCTTGTCAAAGGGTCATATTGTCTACCATGGGCCTTGAGAGAATGTACTAGATATTTTTGAAAGATGTGGATTCAAATGCCCTCAGAGAAAGGGCAATGCAGATTTCTTACAGGAGATATTGAAAATTTAAATTTCAAAAAATTATATAGAACCTATCATAACCATGAATTTGTTATTCTCGTTGTATATTGTAATTTTGATTTTTTATGAATTTATATCATTACAAGTTACATAAATAAATATCAATAATAATACTGGGCAAACCAATCATGATCTTATCACTATGTACCTGTCAAGGAATTTGTATTTAAATTCAAGTAATTTCATGCAAGTCCATGGTTGGAAAATGAGTTATAAGTTACTTATAACGAGAATGAAAGTCACAAAACAACTTTAATCTTCAGTAGAAACTATGTACCCAAAATGGATATCTTGAAAACCTACTTTGCCAAAGAATGGCTTTTAGTCAAGTTCAATTCCTTCATTTACATCTTCAAAATTGTGCAGGTGAGTTAATGACAAATAATCCATATGATTATGACATGAAATCATGATTGTTTGAACATTTTAAAGTTAAATAAAAAAAATTTGCCATAAGGATAACATATATATATTAAAAGCCCTATTTGGTTTTGTAGATTATAATTATAGATTTCAATGGAGAAACTATATTCTTGAGGGTTGAAATGCATTATAAAACTCTTGGTGATTCAAATATGTATCGATGAGTACTAGTTTTCAGCCTCATCACCAATATGTTGAAAGTACTTGCAGAATTAGTTAGCAATGACAATTTCATTCTTCTAGTGTTCTTCAAGTAGAGGGATCTATGCTTCTACCTTGCATGAGCTTTCACTCTTCCTACCTTCTTACCGATAATTCCAATGTCTTTGCTTGAGGCTGGCATCTGGGTGGTGATGACCTACTATACTATAGGGTTTACCTGTGAAGCTAGTAGGTAATATTGATAAATCATCTACTTATCAAAGATGCCTTAATATACTTAATGACTTCAGTGGATTTTCTATTCCTTTTGACTAACATAAATTCATCTACACTATAGTTTTTTTAGGTGGTCATAATTTTCCTAGTTCAACAGACGGCATCATCCCTATTTTGTCTAATCACAAGAATATGTAAGACTATGATCTTAGCTAACACCGATGGGTCTCTTTCTCTTCTTATAATATTCATGCTTGGAGGAGGATAACAATATAATATTATATTCCACTAGCCCATCAGAAAAAATTAAAAAAAAAAACAATTGTTAAAAAATAAATCTTAAAAAATAGGAGAAATGTGTATGCACTACATATTTTTATATATAGTCTAAAAGATATTTTTTTTATTAATTTCAATGACCCAAAATAAAAATATTTTGAGGACAAGATGAAAGTGTATGTGACTTATTTATGCTAAAAAGTGGGACACAATATTATGCTTTGACCTAGGATTCATTCTCCCTAAAAGTTGAAAATTTGATTATTTCTTAACTTAGAGTTGTACTATCATATGAGAACAATAAGGCATTAATATGAGACTAGAATTGACAAAACCTTGTTAATACACAAAGAGATTAATTGCATGATGGATTTATGATCCATAGAGCATTTTGAACTAGTGGATATGGGTTTACTAGTGTTTACCTTTGAGGTATGCAGACAATGCCATCATTATAAATGAGATGCTTGCTCCAAGATGGAAAATTGTAAGTCTTCAACTTTTTTCATGCAGTAAAAACTCTCTATTGTTGGATAGAACAAATTTATGTAACCTATCATGCTTGAATGAAATATAGAGCTACAATGAGTGGCATTAATTTTTCTTGAAAGGAATTTTAAGCCACGAAGAAACTTTTCTTATCCTCGCATCAAAATGACTTGTTTCCTCAAATGTTGTTGTCTTTCATAGTGTTGAGAATACCACAAATGTGGGTGTAGCAGCAATGGACAGTCGTAGCATCTACTCAAGAGGATATTGCTATTGGATAGGAGTTATTGATTTATTGGGATTTTTAGTTCTCTTCAATGTACTTTTCAACTCTGCTCTTGTATATCTGAATCGTGATTATTTCAATACACACATACATATTCTTCTCTTTGGACTGCTCTCTCTTTTATTCCTTTTTTAAGGTGAAATAATAGGGAATTTGTTCGGTTGTATCTCTTGGTAAACCTCAAGCTGTTATCTCCAAGGAAGCTCTAAATGAAATGCAAGCCGAAGAGAATGGTACAGAGCAGGGACTTAATATATCAATGTCAAGAAAACGATCCCTGCCTCGGTCATTGTCTTCCACAGATGGCAATAAAAGTCGTAAGCGAGATTTTAAACTACTTTGGTTCAGAGATTCCTTGTACTTGAATAGATTGAATTTAAGTAGATTACATGGGATTCATAATTTCTGAATGTTTTCCAGATTATGATATGATGTTGATTGTTTGTTATGCAGTCAAAATGCAGGCTAGATGAATGAGCAGCGACTCAACCAGTCTGCAAAACAACAACGAGTCAGCACTACAGACTGCAACAGGAGTTGATCCAAAACTAGGAATGATTATACCATTTCAACCACTTTCCATGTCTTTTGAAGATGTCAAATACTTCGTTGACGTGCCTACAGTACGCAAAATGATCCCTGAGAGTAAACTATTACTCGATTAAGTGGCTACTGTTATTAGTGTCTTCTAACTCAGGTTCTTTTCATGCCCACTGATTTGCCGTTATTCCTAGACTTTTGATATGCATTTCCAAGTGTAATCAAACAGTGTTTAGACCTTTTTTTAGCTAAAAGAACATATTTTAAAGGTGAAAGTGGAACTTATCCATCACATAGGAAAATTTATTTTTCTTTTCCACAACATATTTCAACTTAAGATGATTTTATCTTGACCTAAAAATATTAAATCAAACTTCTTTTGTTAGCAATTATTCACAAATATGTCAGTTTCCATTTTATGTTACAGTCATGCCTAAATAATATGTCAGCTTTTGTTTTAAACTGTTATGAACAGTACGATTTTCAGTATTAAACTCAAGTAAAGATTTATATTATCTAGTTTTCATTGCTCAATTCAGTCAGTATATTAACTATTTAATTTTTTAGATGAGTACTATCTAATTGTATTTAAAGCTTAATAGAAAGCAGGGAAAATAAAGAAGTTATCCAATGCTAAGAAGTATCCAAGTATAAGGTATATTATCTCAAGTTTACCCCTTTAGTAGTTTCTTACAGCTGTTAACAATTATTAATAAGAAACTAATATCTTGATATTTCTAATACAATCTTACAAACCAGTTACTGCTGCACAGTCAATGATTTAGGTTTGAACAAAATCTATTACTTCAGGCTAATGTAGCTCCCATGACATCTGCAAGGGAGATCTGAGTTCATTGCCTCCAAATGATAGACACCTAAATCCAAAGATAAATAACCCGACATAAAATCTGAATCAAAACAGCCTTTGGGGAAATGCCTTCTACCTCAAGGACCCTATATAGATAGCTGCAAAATCTAAAAAATTATAAATCTAAGCACCATGGATGTGGAGCCTTGAATAGCAAACAAAATTGCCTATCCATGGGAACATGGTCCCAAGCTTCAACATAATGCGGTGCTCTTGATTCACTGGAACTGCAGGAAGTAAAAGATGCACGATGTTTGGAAATTGTAATGCTAATTTGCTAATAATTATCCTTTAAAATTATAAACCTATTGGCACATATTAATATGATATGTGTTATACTATTGATAATAAATCAATATTAAATGAGGCAAACAAAATTGCCTATGCATAGGAATATGGTCCCAAGCTTCAACATAATGCGGTTCTCTTGATTCACTGGAACTGCAGGAAGTAAAAGATGCACGATGTTTGAAAGTTGTAATGCTCATTTGCTAATAACTATCCTTTAAAATTATAAACCTATTGGCACATATTAATATGATATGTGTTATACCATTGATAATAAATCAATTTCAATTGAGGCAAACAAAATTGCTTATCCATGGGAATATGGTCCCGAGCTTCAACAAAATGCGATGCTCTTGATTCACTGAAACTGCATGAAGTAAAAGATGCACAATGTTTAAAAATTGTAATTCTTATTTGCTAATAACTATCCTTTAAAATTATAAATCTATTGGCACATATTAATATGATATGTGTTATACCATTGATAATAAATCAGTCTCCAATAAAATCATTTTTGGATTTTATTTAATAATATTTTCTGAATAAGCCAGAAGACAGGAATATATAGTCAACTCTATAATATTAAATGAAGGCTTGAAGATGAGAAGCATTATAAACACACAGATGTATATGTCAACTATCATTTTAGTTTATATTTTCGAACTATCTAATCACTAACCTGGATGTGGAAGAATAAAAATTTAATTGATGTTTCTTATGTCGGGGTCATGTTTTGGTGTATAGTTATTTAAAGTAGTTTTAAGAACTGAAAAAACTGGTGTATTTTTTTACATTTTTGTGGACATACAAGATTTATGGAATTGTTAAAAATGATCTTCATAAGGACGAATAACTTCCCACATGACCATGACCAATTTATTTTTTACCAATACTTATGCTTACATGGTCCTAAACATAATTTAAATACTTGTAAGTTCATTTTCATGTATTTAACATTTTTGTTGAGTTTTGGACATTGGTAATATCTTTGCGCTATTGAAAGAGTGATTCCTTTTATAATACTTTTGTGTGTGTTTCACTGGCCTTTTTGTAAGGAAACACACATTGATATCAACCATCAAATGAATGAAAGCCTAGTACCTTTTTTTTATAAAAAAGGAAATGTTAGTATTAAAGGCCTAAAAAGTATTAAATTTATGATTATTGTCTGCAAATTTCTCCACCTACAGCATATTTAAGTACATTTTTACTAAGGGCAATTCAATCACGTACCCTTCTTTTCTCTTTTCAGAAGTTCAGACCCTCAATGGACAACAATCACCACAGATCTTTCAACTCCATCACCACATGCAAATGTTCTCTTTCCAAATCAGAGGCAGAAACATCTTTCACAGTTGTGCAATGATCAGGGGTATGTTTCACAAATTTATTGCAGTGATTTTATTTGTCAATTTGTTTACTAATTTACTTCTTTATTATTTAATTTATTTAACTTTACAAATCTACAAGATTGTTTTTATTTATTGGGTCAATTCCACAATGTAGGTATAAACTGAAGCTTCTCTTTGAAGAGCCTTTTTGATTTTACTATTTGAGCTCACACCATTTGGAAAACAATGTAATTATACCAAAGCTATCTATAAGAGCTTCCACAAATAATTAAGTCCTAGAATCTATTGTAGTGGTTTTGTTGATCAGTTTTGTTTTTTTTTCTTTTCTTTTTTAAAATTTTATTTTAAATTAACATTACAAATCTGGTTTTCATTGTCATTTTGTTTAAATTAAAATTTATTTAGCCTTTTTAGAAATTTTCTTGGTTAATTGATTGATTATTTATGTGGTTGGTAACTTTCTATTTTCTTCTTGGGTTTTCCTAGGAATTGCACTTGAGCTAGTTCATTTAGTAATGTTTTGCTTAATTTTAAATATATTTAGTCTTGCTGAGATTTTGTGTCAATTTATTTATTTAAATATGTATTTAGTAAATTTTTTTTTTTTTTTTTTTTTTTTTTGGGTTGCTTAGGTGGTAAGAGTGAGGAGTATTTCTTGAGTCTGTATACAAAGTCACCTAGGATTAGGACTTGCTCTTGGCATTGTCCATTGGAGTATGATGCACTGAAAGTGTGGAATGTCAAATTTTTTTCAACACCGCATCATGTGTTGTGGGGTTTGAACCCGGGGATTCAGTTTAAAATATATATTTCATTTATAACGTAGATCTCATTATTTTCAAAAGGTATTAAAAATATTTAGTAGACAAATCTATTGATTCTTGGTTAGTTTACAGATGTTTTTTTTTTTTAATTTCAACTATTTTTAGTCCTGAAAATATGTTGCAGTGGTTTTCTTGACAAATTATTTATCTATATGGTAAATTCCCTTTTATTTTGGAGTAACACTCACGTTATTCCCCACTTATTTGAGTCTTGTACCTGGCTTCAACCATTGGGATAAGCCACAACCAACACAGTGAATGTGATTTTTTACCCAATTTTAACACTTTATAATGTCTCGTGGGGTTTGAAACTAAATACAATTTATTCTATTTGACAATTTCCGTGGTCAATTTATTTAATTTCTCCTAAATTTTAAATTTAGTGATACAAATCTATGCAGTGATTTTCTTGTAAAATTTTTAACTGATGTTTCTTTTTAATTTTAAACTTATTTAATCTTAAAAATCTATTGCAATGATTTTCTTGATCAATTTGTTTATTTATTTATTTGATTTTGAAAGTTTTTTAGTCTTATGAATCTATTATAGTTATTTTCCTGATCAATTTGTTCATTGATTTATAAAGGATGTGTTTATAAGCTTTAAATTGCAACCGTCTGCTTTAATTATAATAATAAAGTGGGTATGTATTCCTTCAAATTCAAGTAGCCTCATTTATAACTATTTTTTTATCAATTTATTTTCTTCTTTATTTAATTTTTTATTTAATTTTTAATCATTTGACTTAACTTTATTATTGGACTCTTAACATGCATTAGTTACCACCTATGATAGAGAAATCCATGGATGTTTGGTATTGCGGAACATAACTAGGTATTTTTCATAGGTTTCGTAGATATTTGAATGATTTTTAGCTTTACTTTTTCAAATTTCAGATAGTTTTTTCTATAGTTCAAAGTTAATATATTTTTTGATTATGTTGAAATAAAAAATACAAATGTCTAGCCCATTTTTTTAATTCCATTCTACATCTTGGGTTCCTATTTTAGACCTAAGGTTTGTCACCTTTGATCGGGTCTGGAAATAGATGTTTCTATACAAGGGTTCCTCAAACACCAGCCTATTTGACATGTTTGTTTGACCCAACTATCTTATGCTCACTGTTTTCATACCTGGCACTTATTTTGGGGTTTGTTATGCACTCTAGGTAGTGTATTTATTTCTTCCAACTTATTTGGAGGGTTTTTATTTTAAGGGTAATTTCTCATGGAGACACCAATGGTGGTGAAAAAAGTATGTACTAGGAAAAATGCACATGGCATCTCTTGATTGATGAGAGAAAAAATAATTATTTTTGTTAATTTAAAATATGCCTAAACAATTAGGAAACTAGTTTTTACTCCATAAAATGTAAGATAAATGTAATTTCAAAAATATTTTAAAACTAAATTATGTACTAAACTTCATATTTCAGGGACATATTTTAACAAATTATTTTTGATATTTTAAAATTAAAAATTAAACATTTTAGACACTCTAAAAGAACAAGTTAGCATGAGAATTTACATTTGGGAAATTCTAATGAGTTTCACTCTCTGAAATCTAGCTGTTAATTAACAACAATTGAGATTGAATTTAATCTTTGGTAGAGACAACAAGCTGAAATCCTACAAGTGATCAAATGGAGATATTCAAAAGACTACCTCGACCACAGATAACAGCCAATGTAACATGTGGCAAAGCAATATATGAGGCTCAAGAACAATCAAGCCACTAAGCATTATAGACAGTTCAAACACAAACACTAAGATAAATGGGTGGCAAAAATCAAATTATCCATTGTTAGAGGTACAATCACTAGGGGGTGAATTAGTGATGCAAGATAATCTAATTCAATTCCCAAATCTTAAACATTTAAAATACATAAACTTGATAAAACAACATAAAAATGAAATCACATACATCCAAAACATACATAAGAGCATACATTACATAAACACATCATGTGTGTGGGAAACCCTCTTGGGGGATAAAACCCACTAAACCCTACAAGATGACTACATTAGTATAAAACAAGATCTAAAACTTAGACCAACACCCCATGATCAAGTAACACCCATCCCTTAGTTTAGTGAGACACCAATCTTATAAGGAACTACTGCCCATATCCAGCTAACAACCCACAACAACTAGACTTTTAGCAAGATTTAATTTGCAAGGAATAACCAACCCCCTAGACAGCCAAACACCCTCTTAGATACCTAAATAGATCACCTTAAGCACATGTTACTACTCTTCAATTGATGATGATCACCTTTGTCTGCATTCTTCAACTCCAGTCTCTCTCAAAGTAATTTTAGGGATAAGTTGCTCAATCTAACTCTTCTAGGCTCAATATGTTCAATAACTTGTGTGTCATCCTCCATCAAATTGATCAGATAAACATGTATGATATTGTTTTCTCTCTGATGGTACTTACTAAACTGTACCTTCTCTTTCAAAGGTTCTCTCCTTCGTTTGAATCTACAAAAACACACAAGAATAATTAGTCCAATTATGCCTTGTATTTATACCACTTTCTTCCTTTAACCCATCTTTGTCTACCAATATGCTTTACATATTTGAACCACATTTAACATAGGCCCTTATGCATGTTACATGTAATAACCACACACTCCGTAGGTTGGCCAATAACTTATAAGCCCCAAACCACTATTAGGTCTTAGAGAGACCTAAAACAATTGGGCCTTCATACACACATGTTACATGTGAGACTACTTGGACCACCTTCATATTTTACCAATGATTTAAACACATCAAACCTATTTATAATATCCCCTTACTTACTCCCATATGGTTCTATGCCACATAGAACACCAATTCACTCCTTGAACCTACCATTTTGGTCTCTTTGCTTTTTAGACCTTCAAACACAGAAAACACAGTCTCAATCTTCTGAAATAACAACTAAAATAGTAAATATATAAATATGATTATATCACATGTATGACCCTTCAGGACCTATTCTACACCTCTATTTGGTTTAGACAATTCAACACAAGCTCTAAGACCTTAAATCAACTCTTTGAAAATGACCATTCAGACTAGTCACATAGTTAAAATATAGTCAATATATTTTATCTCTCCATAACTACTCTAAGGCATATCATGAGATCCAATACATTATCTACAATATTTTATACTTATTTGACATCTTCATAATCATTTATTTCTTTAAATATTCATAAAACACCTTCAAATTACCTCTACAAGATGGTCTTCTCAATCTGCCAGTGCATTCATCAAGCATAGTCAACTTATAAGCAATTATTAATACTAAATATGGATTATTCAAACCTATAAAATCCATATAGGTAGTCTTCATGGAGTATAAAACACTCTCCAATACTTATTTCATCTTTAACCATCAAAATACTATCAATAATAACTCAAATATCCTTCTCGAGTAACTTGTAGATCATAGTTAAACACATAGTAAACTTTAAAACTCAATATCTACAACTATACTAACATAAAAATATTCTAATCAATATTTATATTTGTACCTTGAAGTACTATAAAAAAATTATTTTACACCACCATCAAAATTCTATCTAGATCAAAATATATAGCTTAAAAACTACAAATAATTTCTCCCCCATTAATTTGAATATTCAAATTTTAATGGTCACTGAGCAAATGTTAAACACCAAGCACTTTAACCTCATATAACTATCCTTGGAAACTTTGGATAAATACACTTCATTGATATCCTTAGATTATCATTTTTTTTATCTTACAATGATAACTATTGATCTTAGATTAGAGCTACCATGATTGTGCCACTTGGTAGCTCCACATGCCCTCTATGTAAATTGACTAGTTGACTCCAATGATCTTTCACCAGTTGGAATACTCATACATATTATGAGAATCCTTTGAAATTTTAAACTATTATGAACCATTGGATGATCACTAAAATATAATATGCTCATTTTTGGATCTATGTTTGTCATATTACATGCTCATCGTAGATCTACTGCTTAGACTCGATGATTGTGATACATGTCACTAGCTCATGAAATATTAACTATTTGAATTTTATCCATGACATTAGATCCTTATTAATTTATATTAAATGATCATAGTATCTATTCATTAATTTATTAAACTCTAGCTTTATATCTCCTCTTAAAAATTTAGCTAATAATAGAAACTTAGTGAACATTGTTGAACTCTATTCTATGAAGCTAACTTTGCACCTTAATAACTTTTGTTACGCTCATCCTCATGACATAAAATTTTTAAAATATAATCAATTTTCATATGAAAATCCATCCATGTATGAAAATTCCCTTAAATCATTCATACATGTGAAATATAACATCATTAATATGTTTACTCAGCATTTTTTGTCAAGATGACTACTTAAGCTTAGACATTCATATGACTATTTTGATGAATTCAATTCACCAATATAAGCACTATAAGTATTCATAACATCCCATTGGGTATTTTAAACATGTCCATACCATAAATATCATACATCAATTACCTATCCAAGTCAAACACTGAAGAACCATGCAGGAATGTTGAAGGACATTGAAGCACACTTTGTCATTGTCAATCTAACACACATAACACTTCATGAACCATCTTGGTCACCTTGGAGACATAATTGACAAACCTCCAATAATATCCCTTTTTTCATTGATGTCAACACTAATATAGAGAACTTTCTCCCCCTTTGACATAATGATAATGTGGGCTCAACCCCTGATCTTGTGGACCTGAAAAGACTTCAAGGACTAATAATAGGAAAGGCCCACCTCTAAGAGATGATACAGACTCTGTATAACAATGTGCATACCTTTGATCATTTAAAACCCATTCCATGACTATACTCTTCTTTGATCATACATAGCTTTTATGAAGACAAAACATACATGAACATCAGAAATTGCAAGAACTTATCTTGAAAACATTAAGAGAGACTCCCTCTAAGTCACCTAAGGTTAGCTACGCTTTTGAGAATATTCAAACCATATCCAACCATTAATAAATAACATAATTGAATCCATACCTTATATCTTATATTTAACTACATAATCCTCTAATCCTAGGACCTGACTATTTACAAATCTCCCCCTTTTCTTATGCATGTGGATTCAATACATTGTCAAATCACCTTACTTTGTTTCATCAAGTCATGATATCAACATGCTTGAGTTCACATCCATAGTAGAATTATTCATATCTTAACCATGACTAGAACATCTCACATATGCTCTCCCTCACATCATGCACATCTCTTCAATCCTTTCAAACTATCTAATTTAGATCATCTTAACTTCATGCTTCGCTAATCTATGCAATAGAATATCTTGAAAACTCATTATCCTTGATCAAACACCTAGAAAATTTTATTCCCTATTTTTAGACTTTGCATACATAGCTTCATTCTTCACCATATTGACCAACTAGACTATCCTTCAAATATTTGACCAAAATCATGACTTTAGGATCATTGTTCCTGAATATATCTCTTGCATCATTTCATCACAACACTTTGGAGTATATTCATAAAAATCATTTGTTCCCCTTAGCCAAGCACATTTTTAAAGATATTTCTTGTCATGCAACATTAACCAAATCTCAACTAGCATACAGCATGCTTACTCTTTCTATAAAATGTCTCCTTGAAGCTTTTAGAGAGACACCCCTTTTACATAGTGAGACTAAAAGTACCAAAACTTAGGAGACTCCCATATCTCTATACTCTCATTTGAATTTCAGGATAGCCTCATCACTAGATTGACTTTTAATGGATCCTTGACTTCATTCTTTACTTTAGACTTGTCAATGAATGTAGACAACAAAAACTTGGGACTTTCCTACGTGTCTATCATGGCAAAAAAATCATCTTTAGTCTCAATCTAATCTCTCCTAATAGGCTTAGGTTTCCAAAACTATTTGTGACCTCTTCCTTTCACACTAGGAGCTCCATACACCTTATTTTGATTTGAGAACTCATTCAACATATTATTTCAATACCTAGCAATGTGACCAAATTTATGAAAATGAAATTAATAATATCATTCATACCATTTGATTAATGATGATTGTGATATTATTTTGACTAATTTATTCTCCTATTGCACTTTCTGTCTGGTCTTCTTTCTTTCTCTCTAGGATCCTAAGTGAACTTATATTGACTTGATGGTCTTTCCTTACAAAACTTAGCAATGTGACCAACTCTTTGATAATTGTAGCAAATAATGTCTTCCATTTGAATATGGTAGTGATCTCCCTTTGACTACTTTCATCTTCTTACATAGTCTTTTTCCCTATGACTAACAAGATGACAAACAAAACAATGACCATTAAGATATTTTTCATATCTCATGGCACTTGGCTACCTGATGGATCTTTTCTTGTTGATCATGGTGCATGCATCTTTTTTAATCTTGAATTGACCTATGTTACTCTTTATGAACCTTAATTATCTTGATAATAAATGGATCATGTTCATCCTTCAAAGAATCTATCTTTGTCTTCAATTGAATTCTCTCATCCTCTTTAGCTCTCATACTTGAACTTGAAGCCTTTGATTGATTTCTCAAAACATGGATAGTCTCCTTATCCTTTTTAGATTCTTTAGCCATGTAATCCTTCAATACAAATGCTTTTTCTTCAATTATATTTACAAAATCAGGATTACACTTCAACTTATCGTGCTCACCTTGTTTTAAACTCAACTTGGCATTTATCTCTTCTAACTAAGTTTTTAAATGTCTAGATTCTTCCTATTTTGAACTCGTATTAGCCTTTTTAATCCTTAATTAATCCTCAATATTTTACATGGTCATCTTGTCTTCTTTGATATTTCACTTAATCTCCTAAAGCTGGTTTGAAGACGACTTATCTTTTCAATATGTTTCATGAAATATTTGTTAAGCTCCTTAGTCCTCATCTCATGTTCAACATCCTTGGAATTAGAATTACTCTTCCCTATCTCAAAATGACTAATCTATTCTTCAAGAGTTTTGACCATTGATCTCATCTCAATATTTTCTTTCCTCACCTACTTAGTCATTTTTATACCTTTAATCACCTTCAAGTGGTTAAACTCGCATAGAAGGTCCTTCTCTAATACCAATAATCTTCAAACCTTCATAAATGTGAAATATAATGTCATCAATCTTCTCACTCAAATTTATCTATCAAGATGACTACTTGTGCTTAGACATTTATATAATTATTCTAGTGAATTTCATTCACCTTCATAAGCACTCTAAGTGCTCATAACATCCCATAGGGTCTCTGCAACATGTACATACCATCAATATCATCCATCAATTGTCTATCCAAGTCAAACACTAAAGAACCATGTAGGAGCACTGAAACACATTGAATCACACTTTGTCATTTTCAATCTAACACACATGACACTTCATCAACCACCTTGGTCACCTTAGAGAAATCATTGACAAATCTCCAACACCCAAAAATAGATCAAGGCTTTGGCTAGTGACTTTGGTACAATATAGGAAGAAGATATTTAACATTCATGGTGGCCTATCACCTTCTCTATAGTTTTAGTCGATGTAAATATGAAAACAATTTTCCAATGCTTCTTCACATCCATCAAGCCTTTTGAGGAAATGAAATTGGGTCCTGCCAGTTCTTAGTCTCTATCTTAAAGATTGATCTTTATGGAACAAATTCTCTTAGCAAATTTTCACCTCTAGATATAGACATGACTTAGGATGTGTTATATTGTTATGACATTTATAAAATGTGTGATGCTCATTATCACAAAGTTTTTCTACCAATAACCAAAGGTAGTCACAACTCTAGTTGATATGAATCATGCATAACAAATTATACTTTATTTAGCTAAAATAATTTATTTGAAAGGTAATCATACTTCTTTTGTTGTCTGCAGACCCATGGTGTATGAGAAATTAGACTTTATTAAAAAAACATTTTTATTTGAAATGTAATGAGACTTTTTTTTTATTGCATACCCCTTTGAAGAACTCAATATCTTGAAATTTTGACTACTACACTTGTGTATTCATGCATCAAATATATATATATATATATATATATATATATATATATATATATATAATTTAAGACGTGTTATATTGACTAGCAATATACATTTCAACCAACCAGTAATGGTTATATATAAAAGATACATGTTTTTTAATATGTAAAATTCCAATGTTGTGAATTATTTTCATCTTTAATTTGTAAAATTTTAGATAGTTCTTTTTATAGTTCAAAGTGAATCTTTTTTTTTTCGTTCAATTTTCTCTTCCATAAACAAGGTTTATTTGGCTAGAATTTGTTATCGTGTCTAGTTTTTGTGAATAAGCAATTACAGTGATTTTTTTAGGACATGATTATTGAACATATGGAAAAAAATATTTGTACTAAGTAATTATTTTATGTATTTATTCAAAAATAACTTCCACAATTAGAATAAAAAATTCAAAAGCTATTGACATTAATTTGTACATCGAGATAAAGTTTCATAGGAGCCTTCACCTAGACCTGCACCCTTCACAAAGATGTTGCACCATGCAATGCTTTAAATGTTGATTAATTTGAAATGAAAAGTCCATAGTTATAGTAAATTGCATCATCCTTCAACATTCTCATATATAATCATATGGATTTGCAGGCAAATCCACAATCACCAGAGGCAATCACAACTCTAGTTGATAAATTCTATAGTTTATGAACTACATCACTAGAGATATTCACAACTGTAGTTGATAAATTCTATAGTTTATGAACTGAATGTAGATGGAATCAATTGTTTCTCAATCCATGTTTTTTTCCTAAAAATACAAAACCAGAATAATATCTCTATAGTTCTTTTCATGTTATCAAATTGGATTCTATGAAACATGGAGAAATTCAAATGTAAAATCAAAACATGAAGGCATTTATTAATACCTTTGTTAAGATTATTATCTTTCTTTTCCTTCAAAAACAAGCAATCTATTTGACGTTGCTTCTAAAAATACAAAACCTAAATTATGTTTCAGCTTTGGCTAGGGTTTAATAGTTATGTTTTCTGTCCTTAAAAGTGGATATTTTGTTTCAGTTTGTTAAAAAACTTCTGAACAAATCTGAAGGAAGGCTCATTCATTTTTAGACCTTATCCAAGGAATAGTAAGAATTATTTGGCTACTAGGTCATTAGGGTTTGGTAAAACGTTTTGTCAAATACATTGTTTATAGTTTTAGGGACTGTATTATGATATATTTTTTTAATTTTGAATGTCTAGACATTGTACATAAAATGAGCATTTTTATTACCCAAAAACATAAATAACTACTAAATCCAACCATTGTAAGGTGACTTACCTCCAACATTTCATGTTCCCTTTCAAATATTCTATAAAAATAAAATTGATATTGCCCCACAGGAACATGGCACTTCATGCCCCTTAAGTGAAGTTGTCTATTGTAATATCTAACTATAGGCCTAGAATGATAACCTATCATGTTCTTTACGAATTAAATCATAACCAAGATATCTATATAAATATAATATGTTTAATTATAGATGAATAATTTATTTTTCACATTAATATGAGACATATCAGCATGTGCAATATCGTCTGAAAATCAAATTGTTTTGAAAATAAAAGACTTATTTTTAGTTTTTGAATAAACTAGGAAGGTGCTATAGTTTCTTACTAACATTTGTGAGATATTCTCATTGCCAAATGTTCCAATAGAATATTTAGACAATGCTATATTTGATCTTTAAATCTAACTTATCAAAAATCATCTCTCTAGTTTACATGAAAAAATAAAATTTCAAATTATGAGAAATCCAACTGATTGGAGAAAAAAACCTTTGAAAAATATTATGTAAGTACTTCGCACTCACTATTTCACTCCAAAATTTCAAATTTTATTTATAAAATATTGATGAAAATTTAACGCCAACAATTACATTATATACTTGTAAATTTTTAATCCTAATACAACTAATCAATTTTAATATACAAATATTCTCATTTTATAAAATGAAAATTTCACTTCTTTTATTTACCACCAAAAATTTCCTTTTTTTTTTTTAAAATAACAATATAGTTTCCTTTTTTTTAAATTAATTGAATATAAATAAGAATATCCTTGAACATAATTTTGATGAAAACTACAAAACTTAACCATTTCTCTTTTCACATTGCCAATCTTTCATACATATTTTCTATCAATTTTCCTAGAGTTTCGATTTAAATGCCCTTCTAAAACGAAGACCCGAAAGATATTCCTATGGATTTTGCTTATAAGCACTCACGAAAGGATATAAATCCTTTTTTCTCCTCTTACAAATATTAATATTATATTCTTTAAAGATAACTTGATAACCATATGGTTTTTTATATTTTCGAAGTTTTTTAAAAAGACTAAATCCTATCTCATCTTAGCTAATTCAAATAAAATTATACCAATCACAAACCGAAGATGTGTCTTCGGAAAATCAAACTCAAAATATTTCAATGATAAACTTTTCCCCTTTCCCTCAACTTACCAAAATGTCTACCTTAAGACTTTATTTCAATTGTAAAATGACGGGAGAGGTCCCCTATACAAGACTCCCACTAACCAAAACAAATAAAAAGACCTTTGTTACATAATTCGTAATCCTGTAAATCTAATATTCTCCAAATCTGAAGGAACATAATATTTTCTTTAAAAACTTGATTAAATATATTATAGGTTTTGCAATGTTTAATTTTAGAAACATCTTATATTATATTAAATGAGAGAATGGAAATTTTTCTAAGTTATAATTACATTATTTAATATTTATATATAATTAATAAATTAAAAAAATTCCAAATTAATATCAAGAAAAATAATATATTCAATTTTTTTTTAATAATTTTATAAATAATATTAAAAATAAATTATAATATTTTTTTAAAATTAAAAATTAATAAAACTAAAATTAAAATACTATAATATTTGTTTACAAATTAAAAATTCATTAGTAATTGCAATTGATTTATTTCTTATATTGTCCTAAAATCTTTGAAAACCTATTACAGAAACATATATGTAACAGTTAATCTAGTTTCATGAGTTTTGAAATAACTTTAACCTCTTATTTTGAGAAAGGTTTCCTTAAATTTATATTTTATCTTTTAAAAAAAAATTGAGAAATTAAATTTGAAATAAATATATCATTTTTTTCAATCTTAATTCATTCTTTAAACATTATTTAAATTATAATCTACTAAAATATTCTACAGCTTCCTTCTTAACTGATCTGTTCCATTTATGTGGTTAGTCCTAAAAATATATATTAACTTTCCTATTATAAATAATGAACCGATGAACTTCTTTTTTGATTGCTTAGGGATATTCAAAATTATCCCCATTTCTGGGATTAATCTAATCTGCTCTATTTATGTAGTTAGCCCTAAAAATATAAATTTTAACTTTCCTATTGTAAATAGTGAACTGATGAACTTCTTTTTTGATTACACACTGATATTCAAAATCATCTCCATTTCTAAAATTAATCTTAAAAAATATAGTAGCTAACAGATAAAAATAAATTTTTTTTTTTGTCTCCTTTTTAAATAAAAGGCTATGATCTTTTAATTTAAATTCATTTTTTCTTTCAAATATACTTCATTTAATTAAACATTTACTTATTTATTAAAAAATGTTAATTCCAATTTATAACTTTGAAGTAAATTTTAAATTCTTCACGTTAAATATTTTCTTTTAAAATTTATTTATTTATTGGTTGGCTGCAGACCCGTTCGAAGGACACAGTAGCTTGCAAATTTGACTACTGAGCTTGTGTATGCACGTGTCATATATATAGACCTATATATATATATATATAAATAATTGAAGACATATTATATTGATTAGCAATATACATTTCAACCAGCCAGTAATGGTTATATATAAAAGATACCAGTTTTTTTGTTTGTACTTTTCTGATGTTGTGAACGATTTTCAGCTTTACTTTTTCAAATTTCAGACAGTTCTTTTTATAGTTCAAAGTTAATCTTTTTGTTTGCTGAATTGTTTTCTTCCGTAATGGGGCTTTATTTGGCTAGAATTTGTATTTCGTCTGGTTTTTGTAAATAAACAATAACAATGGTTTTTTCTTTTCTGAGAAATGATTGTTGACCATATGGACTAAATTTTTGTACTGTGTACTTCTTTTATGCATTTCTCCAAAAATACCTTCCAAAATCAGAATTGAATGTCAAAAGCTATTGCCATTAATTTGCACATTGAGATAATGTTTGATAACAGCCTTCACCTGGACCTACAGCCATCACAAAGCTGTCGCACTATGCGATGCTGTGAATGCTGATTAGTTTGGAAGGATAAGTCCATAGTGACAGTATTGCATCCTCCTACATTCTCAAATATAACTATATGGATCTATAGGGAAATAAGCAATCCCCAGAGGCAGTCACAACTCTAATTGACAAATTCTATATTTCATGAAATATATCACCAGAGACATTCACAACTCTAGTTGATAAATTCTATAGTTTATGAAGTGAATGCAAACAGAATCAACTACTTCTTAATTTATTTTATTTTTTTTAAAACAAAAAACCAGTTATTTTCATGTTATCAAATTGCATGCTCTGAAACATGGAGAAATTCAGATGTAAAATCATAACATGATGGCAGTTATTAATACTTTGTTAAAATTATTATCTTACATTTCCTTCAAAAATAGGCAATCTATTTGACCTTTTTCCTAAAAATAGAAAACCTGGATTATGTTTAAGCTTTGGCTAGAGTTTAATATTTCTTTCTTCCTTCTTTAGAAGTGGCTATTCTATTTCACTTCGTTAAAAAACTCCCGAACAAATCTGAAGAAGGCTCATTCAGTCTTGGACCTTATCCAAGGAATATGAAGAATGATCTGGCTATTAGGTCATCAGGTTATGGTAAAACATTTTGTTAAATACATTGTTTATTATTTCAGGGAATTTATTATGATAATTTTCGAAGATTGCATGTCTATACATTGTACATATAATGAGCATTTTTATGACCTAAAAACATAAATATCTATTGAAGCCAATCATTGTAAGGTGATGTTTTCAAAAATACTCTAGAATAGTTTTAGATATTATAGAATAGAAAAATTGATACTTGCGGAGCAAGGATTTGACACTTTGTACCTCTTGTTTTTTGGGTCCTAGTTTGCTCTTCATCTACTCTTTTTTTATTATTTTTATAAATTTTTAATGCATCCACTACATATTGAGTGGTTGGGATTTCATCATGGAGTATGTGAGGGATTTTAAATTTAATGAGTTTTATTAATATTTTCGTTATTTGTTTTTTACGAATATTTATAATTTTAATAAATAAATAACGAAAATATTAATAAAGTTTTTTAAATTTATTTATTTAAAAAAATTTATTAAATATATTATAGGTCTTTCCAATGTTTAATTTTAGAATCATTTTATATTATTTATTATATGAGAGCATGGAAATTTTTGTAAATTATAATTACATCATTCAATATTTACATATAATTAATAATTTTTTTTCAAGAAAAATAATACTAAAAAATAATATATTCAATTTTTTTTTAATAATTTTAAAACTAATTTTATATAAAATATTATAAATATATTACAACACTTGTTTAAAAATTATAGATTAATAAAATTAAAATTAAGATACTATAATAATTATTTAGAAATTAAAGATTTATTAGTAACTTCAATTGATAATTGATTTAGTTTTTATATTCTTCAAATAAATTTGAAAACTTATCATTAAAATATAGATGTAACACTTTTGTAAAATAATTTTAACTTCTCATTTTAAGAAGGGTTTCCTTAAATTTATATTTTATCTTTTAAAAATTATTTTAAAAAATAAAATTTGAAATAGATATAACAAATATTTCTATCTTGAATCATTCTTTAAATTTTTTTTAAAGTTATAAACTACTTAAATACTCTATAACTTCCTCTTTAATTGATCTGTTCCATTTATATTGTTAGTCCTAACAATATATATTAACTTTTGTGTTATAAATAGTGAACTGATGAACTTCCTTTTTGATTATTTATAGATATTCAAGATCATCTCCATTTTTGAGACTCGTCTTCAAAAATATATTTACTTTTTTATTATAAATAATGAACTGATAAAATAATATAGTATTTTTTATCTCCTTTTAATAAAAAAAGGCCATGATATTTTAATTTTAATTCATTTTTACTTTCACATATACTTTATTTAATTAAAATTTTATTTATTTATTAAAAAAATATTAATCATAATTTATAATTTTGAAGTAAACATTAAATTCTTCATGTTAATTATTTTCTTTTAAAATTTATTTATTTATTTAATGTGAAGTTTATATTTTGTAGTTTGGTGGTAGTTTTCATTTTAAAATTTATTATATTATCTAATTTCATCTTTTGTTCAAATATATATATATATATATATATATATATATATATATATATATATATATATATATATATATATATATACACACACACACACTTATACTCATATTTTTTAAATGAGTTTTTTTTTTTTTTTTTTTTTTAATAATTAAATTATAACCTCTTTTAGAATTAAAATTTATAATAGATATTAATTAAATGTTACTAAAAATTCTATAATTCATTGTATGTGTATTTAGTTGATATTTTTGGGTTTACTCATAATCCATTTTTTTAAATGTGAGGTCTTTTCTTTTAAATTTTATAGCATAAATTTTAATCTCTTTTCGAACATAAAAGGTATAATATATGTTAATTAAATGTTAAATGTCTATAGTTCATTATATAAATTTTTTGGGTTCTACTGGTAATCCTTTTTATTGTCATTTTGCAATACTGAATATTTATATGATTAGATATGTATATTATTAATTGTTTTTCAAATAACATATCTAATAATAATAATAATAATAATAATAATAATAATAATAATAATAATCATCTTTATATTAAAAAATATATTTTTATTTAATAATATATTTAAATTTGAAAAAATAAATTTATAAGTTGCATTTCTAAATATATAATTTATAAAAATTTAATTAAAACCACAAGACATTATTTTTCTTTTAAAATAATTTAATACATAGAATTATTTTAATTATATATAAAAATATTATTTATTTAAATAAATTTTATATTTTAACATAAACTTTATATAAAATTTCAATTTCATAAATAAAATTATATGAGAATATTATATAAATATAATTTTAATTTATATTTTATTTTTGTTTATGTGAATTTCATAGATGTGATTTTACGGTATTCTTGGTTCTCTCTTTGGAGTAATTATGCTTTATTCTTGTTCTTCGTTATCTCTATTTCTCATTTTTATTATTTTATTTCTTTATGTCGTTTCTTGATGGCATTATATCCTTATTTTCATTAAAAATAATACACTTTTCGTGGTCCTTTCTATTATCCATCGGTGTCAATTAGAATATATACTAATGCTTTGATATTTCTTGTGGAATTAGTGGATTAGGCTTCTTTGGGGAATGCTTCATCTGGAATTTAAGGATCTATACTAATGCTTTGATGCTCTTCCGTGGAATTTGTGGAGCGATATTAATGCTTTCATGTAATGTGGCGTAAAAAATTATCAATTAAATATTTTAGCCACCGTCTGACGTAACGTGGGCTAAAAGCTTGGCTGCAATCAACTTCCCTCATCTCTATAAATTAACTGAAAATAATAACGACTTATGCAATGAGCTTCTGAGTGTTGTTTGAGAACATATTTGCAAAACAGATAGTATGGAATTTAAGAAGGTCTCTAGGAATGCAGATCTGTCACGATTACCTCGTTGGCGTTTAGCTTCTGTGAATGAAGTGAAAAGCAATATGAAAGAGATAAAGAAACAAAATATCCTTGAAAGCTGGGATATTGTACGCCTCTTGGATGGATGCGTGTATGGCGCCGACAATGGATATAAGTGTGTTGAGCTATACAAGTCTAACCTTGGGCTCATGCTACTAGTTAAAACCCCAGTATCGAGATCATCATCATCAGGTGAGTCTGTCTATCACATTATCTCTATTTCATTTTAGCTAAAATAGAATATAATGATCCTAATTGAGAATTGACTGGCTACAGAGGATTCATTCGAACCTAAAATGTACTCTGGAGTTGAGTTGAGCGCCGAAGGAAGAAAAGCCGCTTTATTCTATGCAACTGCCGATAAAACGTTTGAAGTCGAAAGTTTTGTGCTGTATAAATTTAAAGAGGTTGAAAAACGCGTGGCTAATTTGGAGGACTTGATCGAGAAACTTGATATTCAGGAAGACCTGGAGGAGTACTGTTGATCTATGCAATATATGTAGCTATAAAGTTATAGTTTGTGTCTATATATTAATATTGTATTATAGTAAGGGACGATGATCAATGTTTTCGGTATTTTGATAAATTAGTTTATAGAAATAAATTAGAAACGATTATCATCCCCCAGCATAACTAAAGAGTTCGGTCGATGATAAGAATAATTGTAATATTGTTCAAAAGTGTTATTATAACGAGTGTTATGAATTATATTATGGTTTTTTAATATTATTTTAAAGTTAAATTATTATTATTTTTTTAATTTTAATATATATTATAAATTTAATTATAATTTTAAAATTGAATATATTTATTATTTATATCATTATTAATGATAAAGATAAATTAAAAGAAATTATATAATAGATAAAAGTTTTTTAATTTTTTGCTAATAATAATATAAGATTTTTTCATTTTTATGTTATTTTTTCTTTATTTTTTATTATAGTTTATTTTTATTTTATTTGATGTGAATTTCTCTTTTTTATTATAATTTATTTTTATTATTTTTATATTACTTTCTTTCTATAATAATAATAATTATTTTTTAGTGTTTTTTTTCTTTATATATTTTTGTTTTTTAAACTTTAATTTTTAATAATAATTTTGTTTTTATTAAATAATTAAATTTTATTCTATTTTAATGATAAAACATTTATTTTTACATCAATTTTATTTTATTTTTCTAAAATTAAACGTTTATTAACTTTTTTATTTTAAAAAATCCGTACTCAACCTTTTCTTACTCCAGAAGATAAAAACATTTATTAAAATCATAAACTCGTCGAAAGGACGAATACTTTTCACTTTTCTATTCTTTTTGGTCTTTTGTTTGTGTCAAATGTTGACTTCTATCTTTTTTTTAATGCCAATTTGCAATTTGCTTTTATTTGATATTTAATAATTTAAAAAATTAACTAATATTATTCACTAAGCCTCTTATAATAATAGAAATGGCAAGCTCGTGATTCAGGTATAGGTGAAACGATTATTATTTTTTTATATAATAATTAAAAAGATTTTTTTTTCTATAATAATTAAAAATATTTTTTTTTCTATAATAAATAAGACTAATTACATAAGTTTAGAGAATTTTAGTAAATAAAAAATTTAATGAGAATTTTATTCTCTTTCTTTAATTGAGAAGCATTTTTATATATAAGAAGATATGGTATAATGTTAATGTTAGTTATAAAAAAATGGGTAGAAAAGTCACATTCTACAAGTAAAACCATATCAAGGGTAAAAAAGACTCTTCAGAGTAAGTCAGAAAAATGGTCAAAAAATGATTACACCCACAAAAAATTACATCATATCAGTAATTTTGAGCAAAGCAGAGAAAGTAAGGTGCAAATAATAATAACAAGAACATTTAAGGAGTCACAAAAAACATGGAAATCAAGGGAGGCGTAGGATATGGCAAACCTTTAGGCTTATCACCCCATCCTCTCATGGCAAGAGGATCTCATCTATAGATAAGGGTTCTCAACCAGTGTTTTTTTGAGCTCCCAAAGTCTCATTTTGATTTCTTTTATGGGAAATACCTTTAGCCATGTATGGGAATTTTCCTTGCGGAGGCAGACCCCAACGTCTAATATCACTATCCTCAGATGGGGGAGAGGATCCCCAACCCTACCATCATCTCCAGATCTCAATGTGCTACTTGGGCCACTATGATGAGGATAAGCCTAATGAAGGATGTCATGGGGGTTCAGGAGGTTCCCAATGGACCGTGCAAGGAGCAATTCCCCAATGATCGAGCAAACATTGGAGCTAGTTAAGTTACAAATGGACCTTATCTATTAGGATTCTTATTTGAAGAATAACATTAGATAGAACATTAATTTTGTTAGAAACATAAAAATTATGTTCCAACTCTTCATGATTAAAGCAAGCATAATTTTTAGCTTTCCAAATTTAAAACAAAATGCCAACTCAAATGATTTGCCAAAAGTGATTATATTTTACAGGCAACAGAGTGGAGTCCCCCAAGAGAGCTATTTTCCACATGAAGAATTTGAGATGAAATCTCTATAAAAGGGGGTGTAACCATCACCATACAGACTATATGTCTAGAAAAAACTAGAAAAGGTGCGTAATAGTCTATGGTTGCCAACAAGTCAAGAAAATGGGTTTAGGCACACCTAGATGCTTCAGTTGATTTCCTAAAAGTAGGCCCTAGTAGAGAACGAATAATAAGAAATGAATTTGTTTGGACTCAATAGAAGCAAACCACATCATGCTAAATCGATGGGCCTAGATTCCATCTTTGGGATGAAGATTTCATCTGATATTGAGCATATTAACTCTAATATGTTACGTAACAAGTAAATGATATCCCAATAAAGGAAAATATTGGGTGAAGAGAGTGGTTTTAGGACAATGCCAATCCATCCACCAAGGAAGAAGGGAATTGAGTCCAATTTTATGCAAGTACTCATCAGGTATGGAGACTCAAATTTCTACAATAGCCTTTGCATATGAGTTTATTAAATTACATTTTTTAAAGTTGTTTCTAAGTGAGCCAAACCATATTCTCCTTGTTAAAAAGATCATTGATAACCTTCACAACTTTTTTAAAAAGGTGTAACCATTTAACCCAAGGGATGAAGGCAAAGGGAACATTATGAAAATTTTGGTAAGGTTACCACCAAAGGGACTAGAAATTAATAGAGAGACCATTCCTAAACCATTCACCAACCCAGTTGAGGTGAGGCCTAAGATTATCCCAAGCCTTACATAAGATTTTAATTACAAAGGATCCCTTGATTTTGATAGGCACTTGGGTGATGAGTAGGGAATGAAGTCTTAGGCCTTGCCAAGCCTTTCTACCACATGGGACTCTTTGAGAGATGCAGTGATAGAGAATAATCTTCTAGATTTCATTCAAAAAAAAATCTTTGATAATCCATTTGGCACCAAGAACAAGTCCTTGGATTTTAGTATTGAGGAGACCCAGTCACCCAGCTTCTTTAGGATGGTATCAAATGTTCCAAGAAGCACTATGGAAGCCCTTATGTCACTAAAAATTATCCTAAACAAAATCTCTTGAAAGATTTTATAATTTGTTGTAGGTAGTATTAGAAGGGGCCCAACAAAAGGAATAATATACATGTGTAGGTGCCAAAACATTAGAGCAGCTTTGAATTTTTTCAGCAAGAGCAAAAGGCTTAGTGATCTAAAATGAGATATTTTTTCAACTCTTTGCACCACATAGGATCATTAGTCAGATGGAGGAGCTCAAAAGGCAAAATGAATGCCAATAAAATTAAATCGCATTCATGGTAGAATACACTATGATTGAAATTTGTCATGCTAAGGAGACTTGGGGCCCAAAGACTGTCTATAACACTAGGTCTTCCTCCATTGAATATAAGAGATTGAAGCCAAAAAAAACATGTGAAGACATTCCATAGCATTTCTAATGGATTTTTCTTCCTCTTGGAAACTAAAAAAAGAGTCATTGGCTAAATGACCATTTAAAAGTTATCTATCGCACTGAGGGAGGGAGATACCTATCACTAGACCCTTGGTAACATTGTTAGCTAGGAGGTAGCTAAATCCTTCTACTAGAAGCACATATAAAGAATATGTTAAAGGACATCCTTGTGGAATAGAAAGATGAACTTAAAACTATGAAAATTGGGTGTCATTGATAGTGATATGAGCCCTGCATCCTAAAAAAGCATATTCTCAATCTAAACAAATTTGGAGCCTAAACCAAGCACCTGCAGCATGGCTAGAATGATTGGCCACTCAAAGCAACCATAGGATTTCTCAAAATCAATATTAACAAATAGAGACTTTTAATTAGAAATCCTAGCCCATTCCATACCTTTCCACATAGAAATGACATTATCAAGAATGAACATGTTCTATATGAACCCTATTTGCTCACTCCTAATAATTAAAGGGAGAATGTGCTTCACCCTAAGAGCCAAATATTTAAGGATAATCTTGTAGGAGACACTGAGTAAAGTAATAGGCTTCTAGTTTGTGATAATTTTAGGATCATCATCCTTGGGAATAAACATAATTTTACCCTGATTAATAAGGGTTCCCAAGGAATTAGTTATTATAGTTTCAGAACAAACTTGGTGAAGATCAGGACCAACAGTGTCCCAAAGAGTTTGATAAAACTTGGATAAGAAACCATAAATTCCTAGATCTTTGTCCACTACCATCCATCTAACAACCTCATGGATGTCACTTAGAGATAAGGGGCTATCACATACAACTCTTTGGGAGTTGGAGACTTTGTAGGGAACAACCTGGAGACATTGAAGGAAAGTCACCTCCCATTTTGGAGAAGAAGCTTGTGCTAATAAAATTCCATGGTAATTATGAATAAAGGCTTGCAAAATGTTAGGGAGTTTGGTAAGTATTATAATTCCTTCCTTGACAACTTTGATTCTATCATCATCTCTCCTATAGCAGAGAAGGGAAAAAAATCCTTAGAAACCTTGTCACTAATTTTTATCTAGTGCATACAAGCTCTCAGCTAAGATCCTTTGGCTTTGTGTGATTCCTCAATTTAGAGATTATGACTCCATTATGCCACTTGAGTTTAAAGGTGGGCATTAAATGATGCCTACTCCTATTCCTATAAGGCTCAGATATACACATGATTTTTAGCATTATGCAGACATAATTTGAAAATAACTACTTTTTTGCCATAGATATGAAGAAAGGTGGAAGTGTGATCAAGAGCATTAGACCACCAATAGATCTAGCCAGTGTCTCCCTCTAGCCAAGGGACTAAGTTAAAAGTTTTGATAATATACCCCATCATTCTTTCTTGCTTAAGGTGGGAAGTATTTAGATATAATTGCATGGAAGTAGGCATAACTTGATGAGAAGTATATTCAAAATTAAAGAAAATAGGGTGATGATCTGAGATAAGGGTATTAGGAATGACTTATAATGGTCTCTCCTAAATTGGATCAAAATAGAAAATAGCTTGCTCAGCCAATATAATTCTATCAAGGCACTTAAGAACCTTATCCTTTCCCTATTAAAAGTTAGAGTAGGTAAACCAAGGGGAGTCTTAATCCTTGCTTTAGTGATGATCATGATCAAATACCTCAAGCTTCTTGTGCATATAAAACCATCCTTCATGCTCACTATCATACCACTGCATTGGAAGGTGTCTTTTTTCCTCTACTAACTCCACCATTTTTAAGTCACCATAGAGGATCCAATGAGCATTTGAGAGAGATTCAACCATCCACCTCCATAAGATGACCCACTCCACACCATCATTGGAGGCATATAAATTGATCAACCCAATAATGAGATTATTAAAGTCGCAAAGGGTCCAAACCATATGGTGGGTGGGATCTGAACCCTATGAAAAAATATTCTGAGTGAGATCTGGATCCAAAAACATGATGGCCCTACGATACCCAACATCATGCCCAGTGGCTTGAAAAATGTCCTCAGGCTAGATGATTCAGGTATAATTAAACACATATACTATAAATAAATTACACCACCAAAATTTAACCAGTGATCATAATAAATATTCTAAGTAACATAATTTTAAATGAAGTATACCATTTCATTCATCTTTGATGACTATCAACATAAGAAAACACATCAAAATACAAATATAGAAAGTAATTAAAATAAATTAGCCATGATTGATACATGCCTATACCTACTACTATCAGTATACAATAAATAAGTAATTATAACTCTTCATGATAATATTTAAATAATAAGTACAATACAATACAACTACATATATAAGATACATGGCTCCTTGGAGCATAGTTACCAAACTCTAATATCTATGGCATTCTCAAATGTCATCTCAAAAGTAGTATTGTTGTGTGTAGAGAGAGCACTATACGAGCACTTTTCCACACCAACTACATAGCAATGATCCCCCACACTAATCCCATCAGGGAATGACCCTGCCTTCACTAAGGATTAGATAGTGATGGCATGGGAATCTAGAGAGATAAACTAGTACCTGTGTGATGTATGATTTCTAAAACTGAACATGTGGTGTATCATAGAAACCCATTCTATTACAAGATATCACACAAAAATGTAAATCATACTCATGAAATGATAATGTCTCATTAAAAATTATTTTGGCCAAAATTTTCAATAATAATAAATAATAGTGATCTATAAATCAGTCAAAAATTATACATACTATTTGATTGGATTGTTTTCACCTGGCACTATGATGCTTGTAAGCCAGTGAAATCCATCTCACTCCTTACTCAGTGTCAATAATTAAAGAATGGTTAACATAATATAACCAAAATATTCATATAATTTACATCCTACTAACAATCATATCTCATGATATGCTAAGAATAGGAGTAATCAAAAACATGCATTTATTTCATTAAATGTATAAATGAATCTCACATTATTATCTATGCTATACTAGAAATAATGACTATAGTTTATCCCTTTCAAGTAAAACACATATTTAACTGCATTTTATAATTATTATAAGTACTTTCTAAATATACTACATCTTATGATAACTCATATTATCATAGTCTAGTGTTCTAATACATAACTACTAATTTTCATATTAAGTCATAATAAAGTAGTCATAAATACATGGAGACATAAGCTTTTATTCAAGTAACTAGACATAGTGAAGAATACATAAAACCCTACTAACTATTATACACTATACCATTCATATAAATAATCAACACGTACACATTTAGTTCATTAAATGTATCAATGAGTTATAGGTATATTAATTATATTTTGTACCACTCTAGTATAACATATATTTATACTATAGTATTGTATGAAATCCCATATTATCATAGTTTAAAACTGCAGTATTACACATAACAAAACTTACGATTTCAAGAATCAAATGACCCACACTCATAAATAATATTCAAGCAGGTACGAGATTATACCACCTAGGTATACCTTATGTTCAAACTCCATATTACTATAACTTATAAGCACACATCACAATGTATTATTATATGCTATATATGTCTAAACATTTATATATATTAACAATCTCATAATATGTACCATACATAAGTATTTATTTCTGAATATATATAAACTAACAGTCAGTCATAGCCTTTCTAGAGAGTCATATAACTCACAACCAAGTTTATTTTTGTATGAACGTAATTCAACAATTTATTACTATTTAAAGTGACTATTTTCATATGGCTTTAGATTTGGTCCTTCTGACACCTTATGACTCATTTTAACCATCCATATAACTATAAGTTTAGGCATTTGACCCAATACACACATAAATGTAATATTTTCATATGGTTTATTATGTCCATGTATAAATATGATCCCATAACACACAGATGATATAAATATCAAGTCAATGGTCAATTATGTTTCTAAATCAAGAATTCAATTGTTATACTTTTATTTTCACAAAATATATTGATGATTTTTATAATATAATATATTTTTCAATATAATACTACATCATAATTTTAATCGCTAACTAGATAGATTTTCACCTTGGCTTATCCAAAATGTACCTAACTCTACACATAAGTTTTCAACGCAACATAGTCTTTTATATTTTGGTTACATATGAGTATTTAGTAACATAATAATTTATCTTATACAATACATAATAGTTTCATCAAGTACGTAGATATATAAATCACTCAAACCATGATAATATACTAGTAAAAAAAACTATACAATATGGATGCATAAGTAAGATTATATTATATAAAAATTTATAAAATAGTTTATACCATCAATAACACAACAAACATAGGCATATTCTATATATTTATGCCCCCACATAACATATATTACAAAATACATACATAACTCCCATACTACCATTTTATTCATTTGATGTGAGTCTCAACCAGTGAAGTATTCACCTTTGCCATGATACATATTTTATTATACCACATAAATATGTATAATGTCCCTTGAGGATCAAATACTTGTATATATATCCTCCCTAACTATTTTCTCATATTAACATCCTTAAAACATAAAGTATCACATGGTAATAATACATATATACCAAATAAATAAAATTAACCATAATATGTGTATAATCGACTAACTAGGTGTATCTTATAGTGATATCCCCGAACATTAATCTATTCCATATATGATCCATATTTAAATTAGATTTATCTATTCAAACATCCTTAAAACTAAATAATTTTGCATGTAAAAAAAATAGATTTGAAGTTAATAAACACACACACACACACATAGACACATAAACATATCTATAGTTAATGATCCTATATATAATCACACACACACACACACACACGCGCGCACACACGCACACGCACGCACGCACGCACACACACACACACACACACACACACACACACACACACACACACACACACACAGATATATATATATATATATATATATATATATATATATATATATATATATATATATATATATATATATATATATATATATATATATATATATATATATGGTTTATTGTAGTTTATTAACACACCCATATGTTAAATGGTTGTAATTAGAATAGGTTTACTATAGATCGCCACACATGAAACAAGTTGAATACTAAATACAAAAGATAAACCATATTTGTTTTACAAGTCTATATGAATATATCACCATTTCTTGATCACCTTAATTTCTAGATTAAGATTATGTATATGGTTCATGCCAAAATATACCATAGTGTGTAGTAAATTAGTTGTAATAAAGTCACTACAATATATAAAGGTAGTCACTATACTCCATGAGTATATAACACATCAGCCATAATAAAGTATTTAGTACATTAAAATCCATGAGTATTATATTTTCTATATATAATAAGATTATGTACATTATAATAGTTAAATATATCAGAAAATTGTGAGTATATAGTTCATGCCAAAATATAATACAATGAAATTGTAAACCTATAAGGTGAAAGTATGAACTATAAATTCTTATTTATATATACAGATCATGTTAATATACACATGCGATCAAGGTCATTACACTGGTATAACTTTTTTGAAGTTCATATTATCCTCATACGTTGTTGCATTAGGGTGTAATAGTTAATAAGTAAGAATCTATATGAGTTGCACTATATATAGGCAAATCAATGTTCATAAAATAAACTTGGTCTATATTAAGTCATTTCTTGTACTGTATCAATACAAGACAAAAGATCAACCTTACTATAATATATCTGATAATAATCACCTTAATATGTTATAGAATACCATATAGTATCTATATACTCCTAATATTTTGTGAGATCATTATTACAGATATATAATTGGTAAAAAGATCATAATATTGCAAACCTAATTAATAATATAGAGGTTAAATCTATGCATATCAATTATAATCTGAATATTACATGAATTTGAAATCCAAGCCCACATAAAAATCATAAGAAAGCATCTTTCTCTCACATATGAAATGAATTATATTTTTCAAATTTAAACTCTTCATAAATCCATCTAATTTAAATTATTATGCAAGCATACCTTAGGATAAATTATTTCAATGATTTTCCATAGTCAGCTTGAGCTGTTCTTTTTTATTCATGACACCCATACCATCTTTGGCATCTACAACATTACAATCTCCATGGCTGCAGAAAACCCACTCAACTCCTTCTCATTTTGCCTATTTGATTTTTCTATAAATCCTTGAAAACTATGCTATCATGAAAATAAAAGTTGAGCCATTTGTTGTTTCTCCTCTTTTCCCCATGCTGTCACGCTTCTCCTCTCTCATTATTTTCCTATGTCCTAGTTCTTTTATTTTTTGTTTTTCCTCTTAATAATATGGTGTTCGTCTTTCTCTTGAAAGAAGATTTCTTTTTGTTTTTATTTTTTATTCTCTTCTTTTTTTAAATGATTAAATCATTTTCTTTTTTTTTTCGTTTTAAATATTTTCCCCTTTTCTCAAAACTCTTGACTCTTCTTTTTAACTTGCCATTTTTTTAATATTTTCTAAAAAACTTGATAATAAACAATTGTATGGTGCATTTAATTAATTATCACATAATCAAACTATAACACTATGCATTTAACCCTATGCATAATATCAATCAAGCAATTAAACATGATGTATTACACATACAAGAAATAAATTAAGCTAGCACTCAATTAATCATGTGCAAACACTATCTAAATGCAAAAAACATAAATATGCACTACACTAACCATTCACTATCCATCTAACATGTCTTCAATACTATGGTGTGTATAGGTTTCTAGCCAATTTCTCTATCATCCTTTGATATCTCTATTTACATCACCCTCTTTGATGGTGTTCTCCCTCTATCATGCTCTAAAGGATGAATTATCCTACATCAACCTCACAATAAGAATGTAGTTAGATCATAACATCATGATATACATAAGTCATTAAATGTAACTAAAATAACAAATCAACATGTTCGTAATGTAAACATATACACTATAACTAACTCATAGCAATGTAATCATTTAACGTAAGCAATATCTCATTGTCCCATAACAACATATATATCAAATCTTAGTTAAAAATAACCAAATACAAAATTGTCAACTATAAATATCCATAGATAATCAAATAGTTTGCTTAGTGAGGAATCAAGATGTAACACATATCAACATCCACAGAAACCTTATTATGAGGATGATCCATAAATATTTTATTTTGATCATCACAAAATTTGGTCTATAAAACCCCCTAGGAGGATAGGCAAGCCAAGAAAATCAACCCATATGGGGACTTTCATTTGTGCTTACTCTAAAACTTGAAAGTCTCGAGCCTAGTGAGAAAACAAAACCAAAGTGTTGTAAATGAACCAAGGACCATGATTGACAATAAGTTTGTAGTGTTTTGGTTAGAAAATAAAAGCAAGAAAAATCTCTTTATAAGATTTTAAACTCCTTCAAGTTCCACACCATGGCCTTACCAATGGTTGTGAACCCATTGTTTCAAAAGGTTCTCAAGAGAGAATCGACCAAAAAGATAAGAAATCAAAGTAAAATTATGAAGTGAATAAAGTCCTTTGTCAAATTTGGGCACATCCAAAACAACATCAAATAGTGGAGAGTCAAAATCATTAGTATCACTTCATGTAAGATCTTCAGGATGAATTTCCTCACCTACTTTGACACCATAGTTTGACTCCCTCACTACATAATTATATACATCTATTGATGCATATATGGAGGCAATGATCATTAAATAAAGTGTACCCTTACTATCGAAAGGGTGAATCATCGATCCAAATCATCAATTATTATAAATAAAGTAATATCCTGCATAGATCCCTAGTCATGAGAAGTGTTATAGAGACATAAAATCTCATCAATACAAAGCTAACAAAAAAATTTACTCTTTTATACATAAAATATGTGAAATACATGTAATCTTGTGGCTCTAAGTTTTAACTTCCATCATAATAAGGTCTTGTATGTTATCAATGAATATGTGATGATATTAAATTAAGTTTGTGTAGGTTTTTGGATTAAAGTATCTTTATATATAACATCTCACAATATATTGAGTTCATATATTTAAATATTGATTACATACACTTACATAGAAAGAGAATATTTTTTTGGAAAAAAATTTCAAGGGCTTATTTAATGATTGCATCTTATATCATTATTTCATTTTATATTATAATTGACACTAAAATAATGGCATCAAATAAACTACACAAGTTCATCTGAAAAATCTATCACAAATTGGACAATCTACTTTTAATACTATTATAGGATATGATGTCATTTTCCATGTATACATATAATATGAAATATACTCTTTGATAGGTCACTTGGATGATAAAATCTCATCTAAATTTATAACATAATAGTGGGTGAATTTTAACTCATAAAACTAGGGTAATAAACTACTTGATATATGTAATATGATAAAAGGTTTTTATAATCCTTTGGTATATTTATCCGTAGTGATGTGGTTTCTAACCAAGACCTTTGGTTTGTCAAGAACACCCATATTGCCCAACAATGATAGTGTTGTGACTTTTGGTCACTGATAGTTCCTTACTAAAATTATAATATGGGTAGTATTTCTTGTCCTCTCAATACCTCTTTCTATTTTTTTTTTAAGAAAACTTTATATTAAAATATTTTTTTATATGGTATGTACCAATTAGGGTAAAATTTTCATGGCTCATCCCCAAACAAGGGTATGTGTTAAAGTAGACTTACCCAAATATCTTTGTGAGACCATTGGTATATTGGTGTGTGATACATATTTCACTCAATAGGTGTCTACATTAATTTTATAGGTTTATGAGATTTTTTTTTAATTCTAAGGACCATAAAATAAAATATTGTCTACTTATGTCTCATCTTGAAAATATGGCAGCATTGAAATTTGTTACTCAACTTAAAGCTAAAAAATATAGGATAGTCTAGGTTGATTTCAAACATATCCACATAGAATTAGACCTCAAAATATGCTAAGATGCCATTGAATTTAACAACAAAGGTTGCTTATCAAGTTTTCAAGCTAGATCCCCTACAACTCCTATAGAGCTATGAAGATAACAACACATCTAACTCACCTATAATTTTTTATTTACATAGTTTCAAACTTCAAAAATGCCTAGGAAAATATTTCCTTTGAAACCTATTATAGGGATTCTGAGAAGGTTATATCTATCTTATTCCACATATTGTTCTTGTACTCCTCATCTTAAGGGCAAGGATAGAAGGACATTTGGTAAAATAAGGCATGTCTTAAGTGATGAGTTTCTTAAACACAACCTAAAATCTTTTGAACATATGGATAATAATTTTCATGTTATTGTTGTCTCCAATAAGAAGGATATCATCACATACAATTTCCTAAAATGTTATTATATATCTAACAAAGGATTATAGTAAATACTTTATTAGGTATACTTTTCAATCCTTATATATATTTTTATTACATGAGATAAATTGCCACAATTTTTCTCTCTACATATGTGTTAATTTTTCTTGATCATGTTCTCTTTCTTTTTCCACATCACATAACGGTAGAGGAATTATGGTCTCTTTGCTTGACCCATCACTTTCCTCTACAATGTTTGACAAGGGTGTCAATAATTGTCATCATCTCGTGTGGACCCTATTTGATTTTGAAAGTACTACAATAAAACCATCAACATATATTATTCTAATACTGCTATGGAGCAGTCCAAAATTTCACATTAGCTTTCAAGAGAGGTCTTCAAATTTTACTAGATTCTTTATGAATATTTTAAAATAATTTAAAATATTAAAGATAAAGAGGGTATCCTCCTAGTAGCTTTTTTTTATCCCCATACTAAATAGGTTCTTTAGTTTAATATCTGTAATGAATATTTAGCTCCACTTAACTAAGATTTATTTTATCTAACCTTAGACAAATAAGTAATAGAGTTATCAAATATTTGGATAATGGGATAATGAATTTTTTTTTATAATAAGATATTTTTTATTTACATTAGATTTTGAATGTATAGTTTATACAGATACAAAGGTAGTCATTTCTTACCACTAGTTAGCCTTTCCTAAGATCCTACATACTCAATTTAAATTAAAACTTCCTTTATACAACATAAGGATATACATAATGTGATATCTTGTGTTTGGATTCTTATTACTCAACCTCGTATGTACACAAGTTAAATTATTTGGTGGTGTGAGATGATAAACTATAAGTCTTCTTTCCTTCATGAAATTATAGAAACTAAATTTATCTATATAAAAAAATGGAATTTAATAAATAGATAGTAGATAATATAGATGATTCTTAACCACTTGGAAGATGACACACTAAACAACACCATATAGATGGAAACTTCTAAACATTGACATAAGTGTATCTCTAAAGCCTATGCCACTTTGTACCTTATCAAGCATTAAGATTAGTGTTCAAAAATATAATTTAGGTTAACAAGACTAGGAATACCTGAAATCCCACTAGGCTCAATAAAATAAGTTAGGCTATACTCACTTCTTTACCTTCAATTGATTAATAAATTTCATGAATATTTATAGTATAAATACAATGGAGTAGAATATATCGACTAATTCCCTTGATCCTTTAAAAAAAAATAGTAGAGGAATAAAACCTAAATTTTGAATAAATGCTAGCATAAGATTGTATTGACTTGTCAGGTAGGAAAAATAATTTTCTTTAGGTGTACTAATTACATTATAAATAAATTTCCTTAGCCAATTTTCTTACACAACCCCTTACAACAACAAACTCATAACCAATTTTAGAACTATTCCTTAAATAATTATCCCATGTCCACCTCAAATAATCTTCATTGACTCTTATAATTAATTTTATAGACATTAGAATATATGAAAGATGTTTTTTTAATCCAAAAAAAATATTTTATTTAATATTTTTCATTACTGATAACTCCGCACTTAGAAAATGAAACCATCAAATAATTAGTGACCTTATCATCGTAGTTTCTATAGTGCCCATCCTTGGCATTCTTATCTCATGGACCATGAGATTCATCTTTGAAGCTATTATTATGCTATGGAATTATGTATTTTCTATCACTTTATGTTGAAAACTTTGTGATAAATTTTATATTCAAGGATACATATCTGAATTCTTGCAAATCATTGTGACTTGATACATGCTCTATCACAAGCATTGTAGTTTATTACAACTTCATTGCCATATTCAACATGGTTAGTCGATCTAATAGGGAAGATAAATACCACTTCATCTTATTTTCATAGCCACATCCGAACTATTACTGAGCAGTTTATAAAGTGGATTGAAGCAATCCATTTCACTTATGTAACTATGAAACAAATATCAAAATTTATTTTTAATCATATCATTTGTTGATATGGAATCCCATCCACCATCATATCCTATAATGGAAAACCCTTGAATAATAAGGATGTCAAATTCTTCTATTCCCAATGTTATATTTGAAATAGATGATCAACCATTTATTATATACAAGGAAATAATCAAGTTAAGGCATCCCAAAAAAACATCCCTAAAATAATTAAAAGGACTACTAATGATGTTGGGCATGATTAAAATTTACAATTATTTCCTTCCTTATGAGATTACTAAACAAACACCCAAACTCCCATAGGTTCTACACCCTATTCCCTAGTCTTTAGATAATAATCCATCTTACATATTGAGATAAAATTTACCTCCTTACACATTTCATTCTAGTATGCCATTAATGATGAGTATTATAGGGTTAGAAAACTACAAGAGCTATAACTCCATGATGAGAAAATATTGATAACACTAAATAATCTCAAGGCTTATCAAAATAGGAAGTGTCATAATTATAAAAATAAAATTAAATCTTGATAATTTAAAGTTGGTGACCTTGTGCTTAAATAAAATCAAAAGAATACAAATGGAGAATGGGAGAAAACATGTAAGTTTGAGACTAATTAGGTAGGTTCATACATTATCACTACTAATTAATGTTTTGGTTATTATATATTTGGCACATAATGTGGAAGAGAGATAGATAATCCCATGAATATCATGGACCTCAAGCAATTATATGTTTGATGTCCACCCAGATTTTAAAAATAGAAAATAAAAATAAAAATAAATAAAATCAAGAAATAAATTTAAAAATATAAAGATAAATAGTTCATGAAAATTTGAAAACCATTTTTATGTCATCTTAGATAAGTACAATGGTGAAAACTAGTTTCTGGTACCATGTGTAAATTTTCATTATCTATGAGTACCCCTATGCTTAGGGGTACAGTTACATCCTTTAATTTTCCTCCATCCAATCCATATAATTAAAAAAAAAAACTTTTCCCATTTTGACCCTAATTATGATTCATAATTAGTATAGGGTGCGATGGGTATTGATAGATTAGAGTGTGGAAGCTTCTTTCCAATAGGATATGAAAGTGACATAGGGGGTAACTTCCCCATCTAATGATCCTTGAAGAGATTCCTTTTTCTTACATACATTCATTAATCCTTCACATCCCATACACATTTCATCATCCATTATTAAGAGTTTATTTTACAATTGTTAATATGTCTTGCACACACAACACATCTTGTAAAACTCATGTTGACCAAATTTGACTTTTTAGACAAATAGGGAACATATATATAAAAATTTGACTTTTTAATTCTATATTAAGTGTAATATGAGTGTCATGGGGTGTATTATAAGTTAATTAATCTCAAACAATGTTATATTAGCCTTAGTCAATTAGTTTTTATGTTCATTTATCATTTTGGGTCGTTCTAGGGGTCAAAATGTACATTTAATGCTTTACACAGGTTTTTTGGGAAATTTTAAGGTGTAAAAATATGATTTCATGAACCATGTGTCCCTATAAGTCTTAATTAATTAACAAAACTGAAATATGGCAGGTTATGTAGAAGAAAAGCCAATTTTTTTGAAGGAAAAGAAGAGTTTGGTACTTGTACAACCTCCTTGGGAAGTGTACCATGTGGAAAATGGTCTTGAAGTGACCCTTCAGATTAATATTGCTCAATTAAATTTTTGGATTTATTTTTAAGTTTCATTTCTTTCTCAAAACTATTCATCTCTCTTTTCACCCTTCTTGGCAAGTATCAATGACTTTCAGATGTTTACTTGGTAAGGACAAATTAGGATATTTTAGGTAAAATGATTTAGGAAGGTTAAATTAAACTCATATACACTAATTTACATATAATAATTTTTTATTGTGATTCATGAAACATCCTCATGAAGTTGATTGTGTAAATTTGCTAACTATTTCATGCACCCTATTAGTTTTTCTATTATTTGGTAGATTACATAAAATATATCTAATGATGTTACTCCTAGATGATGTTAAATTATTAATATAATTTTACCCATTATTTGTTTCATGTTTTTTGGTGTTTGGATGAGCCAATAAACTCAAATTTATAACGTGGTCTCTTTTGAGTGCAATGGGCAATTTTCACTAGTTTCAAGAACTTTGTGCTTCTCCATGGATTCATATAGTTGTGTTAGTGTCTTTTATATGTTTTAAAGGTATTGTTTATTCTAAATACAAATTTAATCTCATTTTCCAATCACATTCATGATTTTCAATCATACTCTAGACATGTGCATAGTCTGCCATTAGAATGTGTAATTGTAGGTGTTCTTATGGAGGAATACATGTTGAAAATAAGGTAATCACATGTATTATAGGTATTTTTAATGTGAGGGGTTAATTTGAGAGTGATTTTCCATGTATTTAATTAATTTAATGGTCAAAAAAATTTATACCACTCATCATCCTATACTACTGGCTATATTTTGTAGGCAGTCACCTTCAAGTGACATCAACAAAGACATGAGAGTCTTTGAAAAAATAGGATTAGAAAGTGTTCATATTTGTTTGAGGTAATAATGAGTTGAAATAATCATGGAAGCCATTTTTAAATGGATAGGATTATAAACCAAGAAGTGGGAACCTTTAAAATATTCAATGATTGTGTTAGGGCTTTTATCCCAAGAAGAGCAAAACAGAGGCCCAGGGGTATTTTGGGAATATCACATAGCAAGGTTGAAACAACATTTTGTGCCTCTTAATGATCTTGTCTTGTATAATAAATATATTAAAATGATATTGAAATGTTTTAATGGATAATGAGTAGTGATGGAGGGTAATTTTGAGGCCTAAAACTACTTATAAAAACACTGAGCATAGACAGTTTGATCTGCAGGTTTGAGCCTAAAGGGAACATTTCTCACCCAAAGTATAAAAAGGGCCTATGCACCATGTATAAATGTTTAAATTACTTAAGGTACATTAATTTACATAAATAATCATTAAGGGAAGTGATACTTAGTGTTTTTCTCCTAATATATACCTATAGGTCCCATGTCCACCATAGTGAAGCCTATAGGTTGGTTGTAGGGTCAATATGAAGGTATGCTAATACCTTATTAATGGAGCTCATTTCAAGAATTAAAATTAAAATTATAGTGATGTAATTTTTATTAAGGAATTATAGGTTTCAAATAATATTTTATCCATTATCCTCAAGGCCTAAAACAACATTATAACCTACATGATTCTTTTGACATACAATTGGCTGAGTAGACATACAATGAGCTAGAAAGAGAGATCCCTTGTTGATTGATACTCTCAAAGAATGAGTGAAATGGTATAGACATATAACATGATATAATAAAGATTTTAAAGGTTTGAGGTACATATCAAAATCCAAAATTAAGGTAATTTTCACCTACAGAACCCAAAAAACTCCCACCCAATCACCATGAGTGGCAGTGAGCAGAGAAATAGTGTTTTGAGTGTGACAAATGAATATAAGTCAGATAAGAGAGTTAAAAGGGTATAAATAAATATTAATATGGTAAAAATGATGTTTTTAACACTATATTTTAGGATTAAACCAAGCTTTCACCTATAGGCAGGAGCCTTTCAAAATAGGAAACATGGTCATGATGGAACATAGGCTTAAGAATTCAAGTTATGGGAAGGAGTATGTGAAGATGTAGAGTAAAGAAAAAACCAAAGACACATTAATAATGACATACATGACATTAAAATTTTACCATATAATGGAAAAAAAGCAAAGGTAGGGTAAAACCAAGTAATATACAGTCAAATTGGGAAATGTTTTCACAGTGTCTTTTCTCACTGTGCACTTTGGTTTTCAATAGTTTTAGAGGGCTTATAAATAGAATAAAAAAATATTTAAAAAAAAAATAATCTTGACCAATTGAATAAGAATATTTATTATCAAATTTTCTTGGACAACAAGGGAAGTATCCTCTATTTTATCTCATACAAACGGTGTTTTTCCAAATGCAAGAACCCTACAGTCTTGAGGGATGGAGTAGATAGATGGTATTAAGAGCTATTTTAGCCTCTAAAATATTTGTGTTGAGTTGTATAGTACCTATATATATTTTAATAATACCTCATAGGATGATATAACTTGACAAGATGGTCAAAACCATTAAAGGTGTAGTCAAGCCTATTAGGCAAGGGGTCAAGCCTAAGGCCAAATGAGATATCAGTTTAAATTTTGGAATGATATTTTTATTAAAATTTATTGAATAATGTGTATAAGTTTATTTTATATTTTTAGAGTCTATTTTAAAGTAAGTAATCTATCAATAAAGTCATTTTGGCTTTAGGTTGCAAGCAGGCCTATCGAGTATACTTAAGCCTAAAGCCAAATGGATAACCATTTACAGTCTTAGTATGAAATATGATTTCCAACCTATTTATGCATGATTTTTAGGTCACTTTTGAGGTTTTAAATCTTTTTTAACATAGATAAAACATCAAGAGATCCACTTTTTAATGCAAAACCACTCAGACTTATGCAAAATAGGAAAAATAAGCTTGATAACCTAGTTTTAGATACTCATGTGTTTCATGAGGCCTTCCATGAAAGCCAAATAATTTTATGGAGATTAGTATGGGTCTTTAATGACATATTTTTATAATTTTTTGGTAATTTGGATATCAGAGATTTATGAATAAATCTTAAGAGTGAGAACAGGCCTAAAGCCCTTGTAAACCCTTAGTTAAGACATATTTGGAGAAATAGAGTTGGATAGCTGATATAATTTAATATTTTGGCCATGAAATTTTTTTAACCTTTTATATTACTCAATAAATATACTTACAACTAGGATAAGTTGTATGGACATGTACAGACATGGTAGAACCAAACTATGTTTTTCCATTTTTTCTATTTTGTAGGCTACAAGAGGTTTAAATAATTGAAATAAAGTTTGGGATGAAGATAATTTTTTTTAATAAATCCACATGTATGTTTTATTACAATTATAAACTTGTAATTATCCAAATTAGGTGCTTCAACTCAGCCAGTGAAAATTGGCCTAATGGACAAGCTAGTGAGAAGGGTGAAAAACATCACTTGAACTAATTTTAAATCATGTTTGATACCTATAATGCCATTTATGGTATCTATAGATTTAATTAAATTCATCTCATGTATTTTAATGAGAAAATAATTCCAATTTTTAAGCCAAGTGTCCAGGGTACATGAAGAAAGAGTTTTCTAGACTGCAGATGATGATTTCTCATTTCCAAGGGATTTTAGGTGACCAAGCATACAAAAATTGAATGGAAAGGAATTAATAATGTCATTATAATTCATAAAAACCATCATACTTGGTCCTAATTAGTTATGATTCATTCAAACAAGGCTAATTATGAAGGCAGATTTTCTAAGCTAGAATGGGGTGTTTGTTGCCACCTTTCATAAGGTTTATGACTTAGATTGAAATTTGTACCTCCAAAACATTCATGGTTTGTCCCATACCCTCTAAACATTCAAAATTAACTCCTTGGATGAGCTTTATAAGTGTCCTTATGACCTTTGGACTTCTCTCTTCTTCTCTATCTCACAACTTCTATAAGAACTAGACATTTTGGCATTGTATTGGATGTTCCACCTGAGTATGGAAAACCCGTAATCATTTGTATACCTATTTATAAATTAAAAAACTCATTTTTATCTCTCCCATGATTTTTATTAGTGTGTTCATTTGTAATTTTTTATTTTGCATAATTGAAGACTATAGATTCCTTAGCATGTTTTGTCATTCTTTCATCCTATTTACAATTGGAAAACTTATGCTTCCAAGACATGTGATGTGATTTATGAGATGTCAAATATTGAGTGAGTTAGTATTTTAATTAATACCCTCATAGGCCTCTTTTCTAGTGCTATTAGCTTTTCATAGTCATCTATAACCTCACAATGTAATATTGATCTGAGAAGATGAAGATTGGAGAAATGTATGTTTAGTTTGTCCTTTTATTTTAAGTGTAACATGCATATGGTTAGATTTAATCATGTTATTTTTTTTATCACCTCCCTTATTTTAGTTTTATTTTATTTATTCCTCTCCCTTTTCACCCCCATGTTTAGTTGTAGTTGCAATCCAAAGTGGCACATCAAGGGAGCTATACCTATCTAGAGATTCACCTTATTCCTTAGGCTACCCACAAGCCTAGAGGTAATTATATTATGCCACTTAGATGAGGAGAGATTTTCCATCTCCTGTAAGAGTGAAAATATAATTGATAATAGTTTTTGGCATGCCTAATGAGACTCTTGGTCTAAGAAGTTGAGAGATTTTTTATATGTCTCTCAACAATCAACCTTTGGAGGCATATATCAAAGCATCAATGGTGAATCCAAAGACACATTATCTGGTCAAGAACCCTAGGTTATATATTTAAGGTTATTATTAATTTATTTATTTGTGTTCTAAATTTCAATGAAGTTTCATAGCTGACTTTGGTGTTGAATTCTGATCTCTACAAGTTGGTGAAACATTGCAAGCCTTTGTTATTCCCTATCAATATGAAAAATTCCTTAGTCAATCTTTTCATCATCATTACCAGCCTCAATATGAATTTCATCAGTTCCAATATGATCTTTTTCAGTACATGCATGAATTATATCAGTGAAATAATCAATGTTCTCCATGTCTTGATCCTAGTCAACCTAGCCACTCTTCAAACCAACCAATTTCCACCTTCAAGAAGACACTCTTTAGATATGAAAGGTATATGTTGGCTATTGATACTCAGATGTTATATGTTCTATATATTCCTAATAAAATTATTCATAGGGTGAGAGAACCATTAGATTTGATCAAAAGAGAGTGGGTACCTACTGAGAGAGCCAATTGGCAAAGGCTCACAAGTGAGAATCTTAATGTGAGTGATCTAATTTATTCCTTAGAGGATGGGCTAGAAGTTCATGAAAGGAAACCTAACCATACCTATCAACCTTCATATACACCTCCCCATGTTTCTTACCAATCATTTATGACACCTAATCATGAGCCAAATCAAATATACCAAATTCACCCTCTTCCCAATTAGTTGGAGGAGAGAGTTGAAAGGAAAAATCTTGTGTTTGAACTAATCTTGATAGTAAAATTGAGTTGGATAATATGAATTTGCAGCAGTCCATGTTAGCATCAAATGAAGTGGATTTAAATCCCTCATTGCCCTCTCATATTTCATCCCTACCACCTCAAAAGGAGACCTCTAATCCTAACATCCTAAGCTAGAATAAGATAGTAGAGTCTTTGGGAAAGAAAGAGGAGAAAAGTCTTGACAAAGAGTGTGATATTGAGAGAACTCTTGATCCTATAAAAAATCCTCCCACCCTTCCTCAAGTAAAGACTTCTAATCCTAATATCCTAAGCTAGATTAAGATAGTATAATCATGGGGAAAGAGAGAAGATGAAAGTTTGGTTGATAAGGAATGTGAAGTGGTGAATGAAGTTGAGCCTTTGCAAGTTCCTCCTACCTTTACTCAATAAATTTCTTGTGTTGCATGTTAGTCCTCATGTATTCCTTATTCTCATGATGTTTCCTATGACCTTCAAGAGAAACATTTCCAAGAAAACCTATCCAAGCAAATTGAGGAGTTAGAGTCAAAGATGAGGTTGCTAGATGAAGGTGTGATGGAAGGTCTAAACCCAACAGAAGATTATATGCTTAAACACACACCATATGCTCTTCTTCAAGATAAATCTAATGTGAGTGAAGTATTTGAAAATTAATGGAATAAAATCAAGTTCTCTTAGCCCAAGGTTTGCCTCCCCTTCCTTAAGATCACCCAAAAGACTTTCCAACTTTGCATTCTCAATCTGATTTTGTTCCCTATTTTCTACCTCCACCAACTAGTTCCTTTTGTCCCCATCCCATCACCTTATGCCCTTATGTACCTATGGTATGGGAACCTAAAGAGGATAATTTGGTTGATAAATAAAGATAACTCTTTCTTGAAGAAGACATACCTCTTTGGCAGCCTCATTAGGCTAGGTCACATGAATTCAACATGAATTTTCTTGGCAACACCATGATGGAGAAAGAGATGGAAGATCTAGTAGCTCTTGAATAAGACTCTACATCTGATCAAAAGGTTTTGGATGATCACCTCAAACATGAATATGAGTGTGTTATTAAATATGGGTAATAATTTCAAGTCATCAAAAAAGAGGTGGCGGTCTTAGAAGAATCTCTTGAGACCAATGAGGATGTTATTGTTCTTGAAGATGATATAGTACCTCAGACTAATCTTGAATCACCATCAAATGATTTTAATATTGAATAAAATCATCTTGATGACATCATATATCAAGAAGACAATATTGAAGAGGTAGTCTATATGTTAAAGAGGAAAGAATGATTAACAACTACAAATGGAGTTATTTAAAGAACTTGAAGAGCTTTACCAAGTTAAGGTCCAAGTGTATGACAAGGTGAAGGAAGAGTCTGGCATAGAGGAAAAGGACCAATATTGGGAAGAATTTATAAATCTCCGTGATGAGCTAGAAGAACTTGTAGCTAAGAGGAAGCCCAATCTTGTTGAGAGCACTATAGAATACAAGAAGGTATGCCTTGTTGAATCATCATTTGAATCTATAATGGAGGATCCACATGAAAAATTTGATGATATTTTTATGAAAGAGAGGTTCATCTCCTTAGTCAACTTGTTTGGATATACTTGGTTTTAATTGAGCATCATTCCAATGAGGTTGGTAAATATTGTGTAAAATTTGGAGGCATCAATGCTAAAGGACAAAAGGCTATATTCCTCATTCAATCCTTCATGTCAAGAAGAAAGAAGAGTCTAAATATTTCCATTTTATCTATGAGGTAGGTATGCTTAGTTTATATTTTTACATAATATTTGTTTTCTAATTCCCCTAGGTGCTCTGAGTTTATGTGTGTTCGCTCTCTTTGTTGTGTGTGTCCTTTTATTTATGTGGTTGAGTTAGTCATTAGTTGTCTTGTCTTGGTCAATGATTAAAGGTTTAATTATTTTTCTTAGAATTTATATGACTCCTAATCCATATAGGCTAATAAGGATACTAATCTAGTTAATATAGTAGGCATACTACCCCTATGAGTCAATAATTTATTGATCAAATTTAACTTTTTAGTCGAATTGGGGAACTTATAGGTAAAAACATGATATGTTAAGTATATAGGGGGTGTAATATGAGTGTCATAGGGTGTATTAAATTTTAATTTATCTCAAATGATATTATATTGGCCTTGGTCGATTAGTTTCTATGTCTATTTTTCATTTTAGGTCATTTTAGGGGTCAAAAAGGTACATTTAATGCTTTATAAAGGTTTTATAGGAAATGTTAAGGTGTAAAAATATTATTTAATGCCCATGTGTCCCTATAAGTCTTAATTAACTAAAAAACTTAAATATGATAGGTTATGTAATAGAAAAGGCAATTTTCTTGAAGGCAAAGAAGAGTTTGGCACTTGTATGACCTCTTTGGGAAGTGTGACACATGGTAAATATTAAAAAAATAAATATTAACATTCCCCATTTTAAACTCCATTATTATTTTTATTTATAAGTTTCATTTCTTGATCAAAATTGTTCATCTCTTTTTTCACCGTTCTTGGCAAGCAGAAGTGACTTTTAGGTTTTTACTTGGTACAAATAACTCAAGATGTTTTAGGAAAAATGCTTTGAAAATATTAAATTAAGATCAAATAAGTTAATTTCCATATAATAATTTTTAATAATCATGTTCTGTACTTCATGAACCATCCTTATCAAGGTGACTGTACAAATATGCTAGTTGTTTCATGCACCTTATAAGTTTTTTCTTGTTTGGGAGATTTCATACAATTTAGCTACTGATATTACTCCCAGATGATATATACTTCTTATTCTAATGTTACCCAAAAAAAAATTCATGTTTTATGGGGTTTAGATGAGCCAATAACCTCAAATTTATAGACTGGTCTATTTTGAGTGCAATCGATAGTTTTCACTAGTTTGAGGAACCTTGTGCTTCTCCATGGATTCATATGGTTGTGTTAGTATATTTTATATATTTTAAAGGTAATATTTATTATCCATCTACCTTTTAACCTCATTTTCCAAATCACCTTCGTGATTTTTAGTTATACTCTACACATGTGCACAACATGCCATTAGAATTTATAATTATAGGTGTTCTTATGGAGGAATACATGTTAGAAATAAGGTATTTATACCTATTATAGGTCCTTTTAATGTGAGGGGTAAATTTTATGGTGTTTTTGAAAGTATTGAATTCATTAAATGGTCAAAACAATGCATACCACTCATCATCTTATACCAATGCTTATAGTTTGTAGGCAGTCACCTTTAGGTGACATCAACAGAGACATGAGAGTCTTTGAAAAAATAGGATTGGAAGGTGTTGATCCCTGTTTGAGGTCATAATGAGTTATTATCATCATCTCAGACCTTTTTAAATGGATATGTTGATAAACCAAGAAGTGGAAACCTTCAAAATATGCAATGACTGTGTTCAGGGCTTTTGTCCTAAAAAGAGTAAAATAGAGGCTTGGGGATGTTTTCAAAATATCACATAACAAGGTTACAAAAAAAATTTATACCCCATAATATGCTTTAATTTTAGACTCAATCTAGGATAATTAACTTGAAAGGTATTAAGGGACAATGAGTAGTGGAGGAGGGTAATTTTGAGGCCTAAAATTACTTATAAAAACACTGAGCATAGATAGTTTGATTTACAAGTCTGAACCTAAAGGGAACTTTTCTCACCCAAAGCTAAAAAAGGGAATATGCACTAGGTGTAAATATTTTAATGACTGAAGTGAACATAAGTGACATAAATTAATCATTAAGGGAAGTAACACTCAGTTTTTTACTCCCAATCTATACCTATAAGTCCCCTATTCACCATAGTGAAGATTACAGGCTGGTTGTAGGGTCATTATGGAGGTATGGTAATACCTTATTAATGGACTTAATTTCAAGAATGAATATGAAAAATATATTGATTTAAGTGGGATTATGGTATGATATGTTTTAAATAATATTATATCCATTATCCTCAAGGCCTAAAATAGCATTAGAACCTACATGATTCTTTTGACCTAGCCTTGGCTAAGTAGACATACAGTAAGCTAAAAAAGAGATCCATTATTGATTGGTACTCTCCAATAATGAGTGGAAAGGTATATACATATAAAATTATATAATAAAGTTTTTAAAGGTATGAGGAGCATATCCAAAGCCAAATTCAATGCAGTTTTCACCTACAAAACCCAAAAAACTCCCACACAGTCAGCATGAGTGGCAGTGAGGAGAGAGATATTGTGTTGAGTGTGAAAAATGAATATAAGTGAGATAAGTTAGTCTAAAAGGTATTAATAAATAATAATATGTTCCAAATGATGTTTTTAAAACTATTTTTGAGGATTAAACCATTCTTTTACCTATATGTAGGAACCTTTCAAAATAGGAAACATAGTCATGATGGAACACAGGTTTAAGAATTCAAGTTATGGGAAGGAGTACGTGAAGATTTGGAGTAAATAAAAAAACCAAGACACCTTAATAATGACATATGCTACCTTAAAATTCTATCATAGCATGGAAAATAAGTAAAGGAGGGTCAAAACCAAGTAACATATAACAAACTAGGAAATGTCTGCACAAAGTCTTTTCTCACAGTCGACTTTAGTTTTCAATAATTTTTGAGGGATTAAACATATAATTAAAGGATAAAATATTTTTTAAATTATCATGACCATTTTAATAAGCATCTATAATATAAAATTTTCCTAGATAAAGAAGGGAAGTACTCTCTTTTTTGTCTCAGACAAAGGGTTATTTTCCCATGCAAGAACCCTATAGTCTTGAGGGATAGAGTAGATGGATGGTATTAAGATCTATTTTAAAATATAAAAGAGTTGTGTTGAGTTGTATATTACCTAGTAAAATGTGAATATAACCTCACTATATGATCAAACATAACATGATGGTCAAAACCCTTAGAGGTATAGTCAAGTCTATTAGGCAAGGTGTCAAGCCTAAAGGCCAAATGAGATGTCAATTTCAATTTTGGTATGAGATAGGTATTAAAAATTATTTAATAATGTGTATAGTTTTATGTTATATGTGTATATTATATTGTAATTTAGGGAAGATACAAATAAAGTCATTATTTTCTTTAGTTTGCAGGAATGCCTATTAAGTATAATTAAGCCTAAATCCAAATGGATAACCATTTACACTAGTAGTATAAAATATTCTTTCCATTATATTTAGGAATACTTATGTGGTCACATTTGAGGTTTTATATTTTTTTAAATGTAGATAAAACATCAGGAGAGCCACTTTTCAACTCAAAACCACTCAGACTTGTGCAAAATAGGAAAAATGAGCTCGATAGCCTAGTTTCAGATACTCATATCTTTCATGAGGCCTTGCATGGAAGAAAAAGGAGTTTTGGGAGGTTATTAGGGTCCTTGAAGGATATATTTATGGAATTTATTTTCAATTTTGATGTTAGATCTTTTTGAATAAAGCTTAAGAGTCAGAATAGGCCTAAAACCCTTGCAAACCCTCAGTCAAGACTAGTTTAGAGAAATGGAGTTAGATAGATAACCTAATGGAATATTTCAGGCATGGAATATGTTTAACCTTGAAGATAAATCACTCAAGATACTTTCGACCAAGATGAGTTGTACGAGATTGTATGGACATGGCAAAAATAGGCTATTTTTAACCATTTTTTGTGTTGTGTAGGTTACATGAGGTTTCAAGTAGTGAAATCAAGTTTGGGAGAAATATCAAGACTTTTAATAACTCCCTATGTCTATTTAATTTCAATGAGAAACTTCTAAGTATCAAAACTAGGTGTTTCAACTCAACCAATCAAAACTAGACTAATAGACATGCTAGTAGAATGGTGAAAAGCTTCACTTAAAATAATTTTAAATTATGTCTGATGACTCAAAGGCCATGGAAGGTATTTATAGGTGTCCTTCAATTTTTCACATAGATTTTCATGAGCAAATGATGCCAATTTTGAAGACAAGTGTGCAGGATGCATGAAGGAAGAATTTTATGGACTATAGTTCATGATTGCTTATTTCCAATGGCTTTTAGGTGACAAAACTTATAATAAATACATTTAAAGACATGACTTATGTCCTTAAACTTCATACCAATCATAAAACCTGGTCCTCATTAATTACGATTCATTCAAATAGGGATAATCATGAAGGCAGATTTTTTGAGCTAGAATGGGGAGTTTCTTGCCACCTTTCATAAGGTTTATGACTTGGATTAATATTTTTACTTTCAAAACTTTCATGGTTTGTCCCATACCCTCTCAACATTCACAAGTAACTCCTTGGATCACTTTGATAAGTGTCCTTATGACCCTTGAACTTATCTCTTCTTCTCTCTGTCACAAGTTCTATAAGAACTAGACATTTTAGCATTGTATTGGATGCTCCACCTGAGTATGGTGAAGCCTTGATCATTTTTATACCTTTTGATGAATAAGACAATTTATTTTTACCTATTCCATGAATATTCTTAGTGTTTTAATTAGGAATGTTTGATTTTTCATAAGCGAAGACTGTAGATTTCTTAACATGTTTTGTCATTCTTTCATCCTATTATAGTTGGAAAGCTTCTTCTTGCAGGATGTGTGAAGTGTTTTAGAATATGTTAAATATTGAGTGAGTTAGTATTTTCATTATTTCCCTTATAGGCCTGTTGTCTAGTCCTCATAACTTTAAACATTCATCTACAACCTCAAAATGTACTATTGATGTGAGAAGATGAAGATTGGAGAAGCGTATGTTTAATGTGTCCTTTGATTTAAAGTGTAGCATACATATGGTTGGATGTCATCATGTTATTTGGTGTATCACCTCCCTTAGGTAGTTTGATTTCAGTTATCCGTCTCCCTTTTCACTCCCCAAGTTTAGATATAGTTACAATCCAAATTGGTACATCAAAGGAGCTAACCCTATCTAGAGATCCACCTTATTTCCTTAGGCTGCCCACAAGCCTAAAGGTGATTCCATTGCGCCACTTGGATGAGGATATATTTTCCATATCATCAAAGGGTACAAATACAAGTGACAATAGCTCCCATTTATATATTTATTCCAAAAAACCCAAAATATTATATAATCTAAAAGAATTAAAATTGAAAAAAGTCAAAAATTGCCAAAAGATATGTAAAGCCACAAAATCCATAAACATCATAAAAATCCAAAAACAAAATACAAGAAATAGTGATATAAAGCCACAAATCGTAGAGTTCTTGATGTAGGTGCATGAACACCTTTGCAGATATTTTATACATAGGGATCAATAATAGTCTAATAAATCTTTTCTTGAAGGACAAGAAACCATGATAAGTTTCAAAATGCATTATAAAAGTCTCTATAAGTTTTGATAGGCCTTAGGTGGAGTGTTCAAATAGATAGAACCTTGATATTGGAATCTCTAGTCCATTAACTAAAGTTTTCCTGCCAAGATCCTATATTCAAGTATTCAAATTGTAAAGAAAGCTTTTAAGCCCTTGTGACAAGTATAGATCTCTTCAAAGGGTATTAAAGGGTTAAAAAGATAATTTAAATGTTGTTATTAGTCATGTAAATTTAATAATCACCTCACACCTATCTAGAAGAAGGTAAGTCCTACGTTGGGAAGGCAGAATTTAGCATATACCAAGATCGGGACACATAGTTGAGCAAATCCTGGTCTTGTTCTAAACCCATAAGCTATGTTTAAGAAAAATAAGCGTCGACCCTATCAAGGAGGAGCTTATAAAAACTATCTATCCATGTAAATAATATATATCTTAGGTAAGAAAAAGATAGAAGTGGGAGAGGAAGTTTGCAAGAGAAGTTTTGTTATGGGTCCGTATAGTAATTACGGTCTGGATCAATAAGAAGGTACTATTCTTCATAATTGAGAAGTCTTTTGTTCTTTTGAAGTATGTTTCTCATATGATATTAAGCTTTTATGAGAATCGAATCACTTATAATATAATCGATTATGTGTGAGAATTTGAAAGTTGGTGTGGTAGCAGATCTGGTATCATAAGAGTTGACTCTCGGGTTTGCCTCGGTGAGTCTGTGCACAAGAAAGACATTTTGTTGGATAGAGGAACAATTCGTGGAACAAAATTTTATAATGAATAGAGGATGACTTCATTCTCAAATTGAGCATCTCCATGAATGTCGTTTTAGTATTCAGGCATGTTGATTTGTGAGTAAAGTGATAATTGGTGCGCTATAGGAGGGTTGAATTCTCAGACGGTATGTACGTATAAGTTTATTAGTTATTATGTGAGTTTGTTTCGTATAAGTTGTTTACATAAGAAAGATCATTGAGAGAATAATTTAGACGTATTTTGAAAACCATGCACCTCATTAGTAATGTTGATATTTTGAGTAAAATATAAAACGAGGATGATTTCAGTCTGAGAAAAAAATTCACAATCTGCTACATCCAGGTAACACTTCATTGTTTTGCAACCATAGATCTTTTCCACTCTAATAATCAGTTTATCAGAGTTCGTGAATCTGGCTAATGCAAGGTATGTGGAAGAATTTTAACATGCACTGTTAATTCTATCGATCGTCCCAACCAGTTCTCAGTTAAAGTCTGTCCAAGCATTCGCTCAAAATTAAGTCTCATATCATGCCATTTCCTACGTCCGCAGAAGCGTCAAATGTTGCATTTACACGGATTCTTATAGAATGCTTGTAAAAAGAATTGTTTAAGGAGAATATAAAACCGTTGAGGTATCGAGTTATTTATTTTTGTTCTTGCTATTTGACCCTGCATTTCATACCAAGTAATGTGGAGGCTGAGCCCATAAATGTCGGTAAAGTAGTGGATATTACATAAAAATGAAGAAATAGTCGTATCGAACAAGCCAAGGTCCGAGTCATAGGGAAATTGTAGACCGAGTCATGGACAGATACAATTAAAAGTTGACAAGTGGAAGAATAACATTCCTGTTCTTTGGGGGAAGATTGAATGGCTTCAATTGAAGGCAGATTAAAACTATTATTTTGACAATTCCCACCGGATTTGCTTGGAACTGTATAGTTCAATTAAGTTTTAAACTGTGTAAGGGACTCGAAATGGTCCTTTAAGACCAATGTCACATTGATATTCGAGTGGGAGATAAAATCCATACAGATCATTAGCCAAGACAAATGGTTCATTTAAAAGTATGAGCTGTGTGATTGCGTAAATAATGTCTGTTATTTCGAATAGAGTTCTGAGTTTTCTGTTGCATTTCAAATCCTAAAGTAGGGGTTACAAGGTCTAAAGGGGAATTAACTAAAAGAACTTGGTGAATCAGGTGGTATAAAGCCTATTGTAAATTGGCCCAAATTATATGTTTGAAAGTATAAGTAAAATTACAAAGAGGTGCAGAGAATATGGAATCAAAGATAGCTCATTCGCATGGTATATTGTCTAGTGAAGACTAGAAAGAATACCTTTGTAAGAAAAGAACGAAATTGTGTGAATCAAAGAGATAAGATACTAGTATGATGACAATCTATAAAAAGATGTCACCAGTTCCCATGAACACTCTTATTTTGGGCTGGGCTTAAATCCTTAAGCAATTTTTACATCGATCATAGTTAATTGATTGAGAACATTGTTTCCATGTCCTATCCTTGTTTGGGTCACCATCCAATCATATCATTGAACTTTTCCACAAGGATTTTGAATTTATTAATGACAAGATGTTTTTTTGTTGCTTTTATTTTTTGGGTTTGTGTATGTTTTACAACCTACTCACTTGTTTAATTTTTTTATTATGTCTTCAATCATTCCATATCAATAGGTTCGTCATGGTTTTCCCATATCATAGTTATTTCTTGTGCTTACACTTGAGTCCATCCATCAGTGTATGATAACGATGTTATCCAAAATTTTCCATATGAAGATATACTTTGTCAATTGCCTATTAGATTGTGGGTCAATCCATATGCATAATATGGCCAATTCATCATGGTCTTTTATGTCATGGTGCATACCATTTTGTTGTAAATCAAAAATCAAGTTGTAATGTAAATGAGAAGGCATGCTAAAATGATAGTATATTCTCCATGTAAAATTTTATCCACACCTTAACATCCATTTTAAAATCTAATTAGTTCATCTATATTTGAACAATAAAATTCAAATAAACATCAATCATCATTTTCTATCATTAACATCCCACCGTTTTAAAGAAAATTACATTACCCTCAGGTCCATTTGGACTATGTAGGAAGTAATTAGCTACACAAGGTTTTTGAGGTAAGCTTGGTCAATCTTATTATCATTCTTATAATTAATTTTCATACATAATAATTTCATCCCATTGTTCCTTTGTAATAAATTATTCACTCCATTACTAACCATTAATACCCATCACCTCATACCTATCAAGTTGTCAATATCTTTTAACAAGTTGATTGATAGCCCTCCTCATGCCACACCTCCATATTTACCAATCTTATGGTTTACCCCTCTTATCTGAACCCCTTTGACATTTTACATTTCATTCTCATCTCCAAATCTATCATATATTCCACCATTCGACTCATCACCTTCCTCACCATCACTTTTCCTATCAACACTTACTTGATTGTGACACCACCTACTTCTTCACTCTCCTATCATCCTTTATATATTCAAATTCCATTCCTTTGCTTATCAATATTAGTTTATTCCATGTGTTCTCTTTATGCACATTAGACACAATCAATTAAGCCCATTCCACATAAGATAAAATCAATATTCTAATAGTAATGTTTTACAATGGGATTCTTTTTAAGCGTTTCCTAAATAAGATAGGATGAATATTATTATCTTATTCTTACCTAATTGAAACTAAAATAAAAGTGATAATTTTATATGTATATAATTGTAAAATACTATTTATTTTAAACATTTTAAACTGTCAGACTAATTTGGAGGTTTATGTGGTTATATTAATTGTAATTAAAAATTGATTTAAAATAATATCTTAACTTTTATCAATTCTGACATGCATTACTCAAATTTATTTTCCACTTTAAATTTATTAAACAATAATATTTAAATTTTAAAATTGTTCTTTAAATAATCTATCTAAAGGAAAATAATGCTTCTAAAATCTTAAAATGTCCCAAAAATTTAGGATAAATACCGTTCATTAGTATCACCATTTATTCAAATTATGGCATTATTCAAATAAAATAAAAATAACTTTCTATAGAACTTTCAAATCAGGATGATATTTTAATCTTGCTTTCCTCAGTGATTCAATTTTTCTTATTATACTTTATAATAATTCACATGAACATATTTTCTTGAATGTTTTTAAACTAAGTTTAACTTCAAGTAATATTTTGCACACATGAAGAGTATTATTATATAATTGCATCACTAATAAATGTGGCAATATTATTAGAATACAATGGTTAAATACTAACAATATTATTCCTATATAATGATTTAGTTAAGATATTAAAGATATGTGTCAAAAATAATTTTTAAAATTAGTTTTATTTATAGTCATATCCTTTTTATTATTACTAATAATGCTCCTGATTAGATTTTTAGAATTTGTGGACATTTAAAAATGATTTTATGTAGATAATGTTATTGTAGTGATTTTTCATATTGGGTTTTGCTTACACAGTCTTATGGCCATTCTATGTCAATTAAGCTTCCTTAGGTTAGTTATAAAAGGGTCACATAGGCTTATTTCATTTTAATATAATTATCTAATTAAGAAAATTATAGGCTTTCTCACGTTTCCTTAATTTTTTTTTATATGTACCCCACTTTTTCACCTTGAAAGGTAAGATAGATTAATGCAACTTTATGCAAGCAGGTCATATTTTATAATATAGTTGTGTGAAGACAAGTTTCTTCTTCCTTTGTAATTTGTCTTTGATTTCATTGATCCATCCAAAGATTTATTCAATATTCTATGAAAGGATTCAAGATCATGGCCAATTTAACATGGTGTAAGAGGCATTTTTGCAAGTATTATAGTAATCTTTGTGGTGAAATCTTGTATACATTCGTTATACCAGCATAAAGAAGGGTTTGGTGGGATTCCTTGGAGAATTCATGTAAACCTTTCTACTAGAGATTCAAATCTAAAAAATTACTATGCCATTAGTTTTAGAAGGTACCAAAACCCTTAGATTGACTGTAAATATGACTTAGTTTTAGAATAGTTAATTTTTCCTTTCTTTTTGACATTCCAAGGCCCTATTTTTCATTTTCTAAAAAAAATCATATTTCCTATGTTGTGCAAAAATACCTTCTAGGTTTTCTCCCTTAGGTCAAAATATCAATTGGATCTCTTACAAAATTTCTATCGCTAAAATATTTTGTACATTTTTGGCTTGCCTCAATTTGCATGTCATTAAACCTCTGCATTACTTGGATCTATAGGTGGTCATTACTTTGACTCTATAGTTGATCTACCTCATGTTGTCTGCGTTAGAGAGTCTGTTGACTAATCCAAATTTCAAAAGGTTGTTACATAGCTAGGAAACCAAATTGAACTTTTAATGATGAGTAACTTCACTTTACTAAGTTGAGTTGTTTGATAAGTCTGCTTACTTGTCTGTAGAAGAAATTGGACTTGTGAAGTTGCTTTACTTACAAATTCATTATGTTAAGTAAGCAAGATGCCAAAACCTAGATTACACTAATGAGAAAACCCTCGACCTTATAGGGGATCATTACTTTCAACTTCACCTATCTCGAGTAAAGTAGGTCTAAAACTCTAATGTACATTGTAAAAGACTAACTCAGACTTTTGAGGGTTTATTGCTTACTTGCATTTTTCAAGGGTGATTAGTTTTGGAAGTCATGTAGAGTAGGTTTGAAATTTTGATGTATACTGTGAAATATCAACTCAGAGTTATGGGGGTCTATTGCTTACTCAGGTTTTCAAATGTTGGGTACTTGCAAAAGTCAAGTAGTCTAGGAAGTTTGATTACTCTTTAAAGACTGACTCAGACCTACGAAGGTTCATTATTTCTTTGAGTTATGGGGTACCACTACTACATTTTTCCATTTAGTTAAGTTGTCTAGAAAGTCTAATTTATCAAAGTTATGGGGGACATTTACTTCATCTTTTTGGCATTTCTATCTTTTTTTGTAAAAAATCAGGAGTGTGAAAAAAAATTCCATTTTTAGAAAGGGTCTGAGAATGTGTATAAGTAATAACTTGTAAGTGCCATATATTTTAATCTTTAGCTCTATTTTGGGTGCTATTTTTTTTAAAGTGCATATTTTTTAAGCTATACACATTGGTGATATTTTTAAAGATATTTGTAGCATCTATTTTTTCATGGTGTAATGGCTTAAAACTCACTTCACTTTTTATACTTTTTTTGGATGCATTATCCACTATGCTCAATGTCCCTCTTGTACTCTCTTACAATAATTGCTCGTAGCTACATTCTAAGTGGTGTCCAATATCCAATATTGTGCATATATTAAATTATAACTTAAGGGGGGTCTTGTTGATAGTTCAATGGGTACTTGTACTATGTGCAATCTATTATTTATTTTCATCTCAATTCTATAAATTGTCTCAATCTAATTTGTACTAATATATCTAAACTTTATTAAACTACTCACATCATTTAACTATCTCAATTGGAAGTCTAAAATGTAGCTCACTTTGAAAGTTAAAGGTCTCTATTAGATCACTATGGGTGAGAAAATTGAGTCATCTACATATGTGAAAAATTTTAAGTGGTATAGAAAATATGATTTGGCCTATGGGTTCTTATACCTGTCAATGTCTCTCAACCTCTTATTTCATGTTGAATCTATAAAAACTCTTAATGAAGTCTGGACCATCCTGGACAAGCTTTTTAGAGTGCAGGACATCATGAGGGGTCATGAGTTGGCAAATGAGCCCATCACATTGAGCCTAGGTGACTATGATACCCTATAAGAATTATTTACAAATTTTAAATCATTGAGACTATAGTTGAAATAATGTGGCATGGATAAAATAGATGACCAACTGATTCTATCCAGACTTGTAAAACTAGGTCATAATTATTCAGTTTTCATCTCTACATTTGATGTTACCAAATGTACACTTGGATCCACTTGGAAAATGCCATCATTCAATGAGTTTGTTTTTTATCTAACATGGGAGCAAGATAAGATGGTTTGAATGGGTGTACTGAAGTCTTGAAAACCACATGCCTTCATTATTAGTTAGGATAAGAAAAAGCTTTCTAGCAGTGGCAAATAAGAGAAAAAATAGTCTAAATCAAATCATGAGCACAAAAAGAATAAAAAATTAGATGCCAAGATTAAGGCATCATCAAATGAGTCCTTTTCAAGTGGGAAACCTAAGAAAGACAAACTCAAATGCAAATTTTGTAAGAAACTTAGGCATGATGAATCTTAGTGCATAAAAAGGAAGATTGAAACCTTGACTAAGATGCTTGAGAAGAATATCAATGTTCCTAAATCGTCAACTCAGAATACATCCACATGAGATTACATAAAGGATAAAGATAATAAAATATATAAAAATAAGGTAAATTCACTTGTTGCAATAGCTTATTAGCCTTCAACTTGGGTTATTAACTTGGGTGCTTCCTATCACATGGCCTCTTCAGAAGATCTATTTTCAAAAATAGAGCCATGTTGTATGCCTTTAATTCTCATGGGTGATCACACTTAGATAGATTTAAGTGGTAAAGGATTATTTTAATTAAGTGACAAGACCATTAATGATATTTTATGTGTTCCTTCACTATCTACCAATCTTCTATCGGTGTACCAAATCACTCACATAGGTGTAGGGAAGCAAGTTGAGTTTACACCTAATTCAATGGTTATCAAGGAGCTATACAGTAACACAATAGTGGCTTATGGGAAGGCTTATCATTAGTTTAGGCTATATACCTTGGCATAATTTAGCTCAAAGCTATCATCAGTTGTATTGCTTGCTCATATAGATAGAGTCATCAAATTATGGCATGGATGGTTTAGCAATTTAAATTACTATTACCTAAATAGACTTAGTCATTAAGACATGGTTTCAGGGTTGCTTCAAGTCAAATTATTAGATGTCTTATAGAAAGGATGCATTCTTGGCAAGCATCTAAAAGATAAATATAATAAGTTCAAAATAAGGAGAGTGGAATAGAAGTTAGAAATTATTGACAGTAACATAATAGGTCTATTTCCAAAACCTTCATTCAATAAGACTAGATACATACTCACATTCATCGATGACTTTTCAATTAATACATAGGTGTTTTCTCTCAAAAATAATTATAAGGTCTTTGATCACTTCAAGGACTTCAAGGCACTTGTGGAGTAATCAGATTATTCCATCGAAATTTTAAGGACTAACAATGGTGGGGAGTATGTCAACAATAGGTTAGAGCAGTTTTTTACATTAGAGGGGATTCAAATGTAACATATAGTTCCATACAGTCCTTAGAAAAATGGTGTGGTTAAACATAAAAATCATTCTTTGAAGAAAATAACCAACTAAAATTAAAGTCTCTTGATCCTCAATATTGGTACTCCAGACTCTTCAAGAGTCTCATTGGACATTGATTTCACCTTAGACATTGACTTGGATCCACCTCAAGATCTTCTTGATGATCAGGATGACTCTTATTATTATTCAAGTTTAAGTGATGAGAGTAGTGATGAAGATTCTCCTCCTCCATCTCACACTCACAGTTTAGATGATGATGACTTGCATCTTTATTCTCTAATCTCATACAATTTTGGTCCCACTTGGGCCAAATAGACACTTCAAGGTGATGAGAAACGGGATGGAAATCCATAGAATGTAAGGTGGACATGTTCAGAATTTTAGGGGACTTCACATGCCTACCTAACTATTGCCTTAGATCCATACACCTTTCATGAGGCATCTAGCATTCCAAAATAGGAATCTTCTATATAAGATGAGTATAGTTCCCTAATCAAGAAAAAATCTTTGACTTGGTCCCTCTTCCTAAAGGATTAATAGTAGTCCATTACAAATGGGATTATCAAACTAAGTATTATTTAGATAGGACTGGTGATAAGTACAAATCTCATTTGGTTTTAAAGGGGTTTTCTCAGGGTCCTTACATAGACTAAACTAAGATATTTACTCCTGTAACTAAGATGATGTCTATCAGACTCACTCTAGCCATTATAGCCACACATTGGTGGGATGTTCACTAAATGGACATCAAGAGTGATTTTATACATGGTGACATTAAAGAAGAGATCTATATGGAGTAACCAAAAGGCTTTGTGGAAGATTCTTCCTTGATTTACAAACTCAATAAGTCTATTTATGAACTCAAATAGGCCCTTTGAGCATGCTATGCCAAGATGGACTCCTTTTTCTTCATAGTTAGGTTCACTATATGCCACTTAGATCCATATGTATACATCTTACAATAAGATGATTCTTTGTTGATCCTAGTTCTCTATGTGGATGACTTGATGATTATAGGGAGTTCACGAGCATCCATCTTAGCAATCAAAACTACACTTTTAGATAGATTTTCAAAGACAAATATGGGTTTACTACATTACTTTCTTAGGATTGAAATTATTTAGTTAGATTGTAGAATAACTTTATCACAATCCAAGTATTCTCTTGATTTATTTGTGAGGTTTAACATGTTTTATTATATGCAATCTCCTACTCCTTTTTTGTCTAGTGTAAAGCTTGAGGCTGATTGTCATACACCATTGGTTGATGCAACTTCATATCGATAACTTTTAGGTAGTCTTATCTATCTCACACACACTAGACTTGACATATCCTATGTAGTTGGCATGGTTTCTTTATTTATGAAGGAGCCATATGAATTGCATTGGAAAGCAACTAAGTGGATTTTACACTACATTCAAGGTTCACACAACTATGAGATACACTATAAAGCAAAATTATAAGTTGATTTGATCAGATACATAGATTCATACTGGGTTAAAGATATTCAAAGTCAAAAGTCCACTTCAAGATACATTTTCTCACTTGGTTTGAGTCTAATAAGTTGGTCAAGCAAGAAGCAACATGAAATTAGTTTATCATCTACAAAGATAGAATACAGAGGGACTATCAATGCCACTACTAGGGCAATCTAGATTCAAGGTATTTTCACTGACATTGGTATCTAGTTTCATAAGCCAAAAATCATCTATTATGACAACTAAAGAACTATCTAGATTTATAGGAATTTGGTTCTCCATCAAAAGATCAAAAACATAGAGATTCACATGCAATTCATTAGGGAGATTATCAATGAGCAAATCATTGATCTTTGGTACTATCTAACATCAGAGTAGATTGAAAATATTCTAACCAAGCCCATTTATAGAGAGTAAATTTTTTCATCTATGAGCTCTCATTAGGGTTAGGTATATTCCACCTTCTTCCTTATATGAAATTGATTCACTATGTACTTGGGTACCTCATTAGGATTTTAATACCAAGACCCAAATCTCATATCACTTCATCTAAGATTAATATGGAATTTTAGTGTAGTGTATTTTCCCATTGGGCTTTGCCTACATGGCCTTATGGCCATTTTATGTCAATTAAGATTCTTTATGTTAGATATAAAAGGGTCACATAGGCTAATTTCATTTTAATTTAATTATCTATTTAGGAAAATTAGAGGCTTCTTTATGTTACCCTAATTTTTCGTATATATACCCCACTTTTCCACTTTAGAAGGTAAGACAATTTTATACAATTTTATACAAGTAGGTCATATTTTTCAATATTGTTATGTGAAGACAAGTTTCTTATTCCTTTTCAATTTATCCATGATTTCGTTTCCCCATACATAAATTTTCTCAATATTCTATCCAAGGATTTAAGATCATGGTCAGTCTGACATAAAATACAATAGATATTTAAATAATTTATAATACATCTCAAATAGGTATAAATATCAAATCATATCATATTAATAATCCCTTAGGAACTGACAATAGAACAAAAATATAACATAAACCATGTTATATTTCCTCAGATCATAAGTTTATATCAAGGTGTTTTTCAAATTTTAATATTGGTGTGGCAATTAATGCAGTAGGTATTTGTGAGAATTTGAAATTCATTCCCTCAGATGTTGGTGGATTTTTTTTGTAGTTAAATTCACTATAAATTTTTGAGTATCAAAATAATTGATTTTTCTTCCTTAGTTTGTTTACAAGTAAGCAAGTAAACCATATGATAAATAGAAATAGAGGTGAAGTTATTTAAAGGTCTACAAGACTACCACATGAAATAAGAGTGTACTAGCATCGACACTACAAAAAAATAGATATAGTCAGGTTTAAAGGATTAGACCATCCATACTATATCCAATCAACACTAAAAATAGATAGAAATATTTAGGTTTTATGGATACCATTAACCGTGATAGAGCCTGTAGATAATGCAAATAAATATAAATAGTCATGTTTTATGGATACTAGTATTCATTCGAGTGTCTGTTGACACTACAAACATATAAAGATAGTAAGATTTTAAGGATACCAACATCCATCTAAGATACTAAAAATTTCACTAAATGACATAAAAAAATATAATAGAGAAATTCCATAGATAGGGAGAAATACAACGTCAACATTTTTATTTAGTTGGTAATAAGAAGAACTAATATAACATCAAGTTTTGGTGGCATAAAGAGAAAGAAATATAACATCTACAATGAGGTTTTATTTTTTGACATAAACTATTATTTATTCTATGAATTTTCCTTCTATCTTCTTCATTTTATCTACAACATGTAAATTGTATTTTATTTTTAAATTCAAATGTCAATTGTAATGAGATTCACTTAAACATTGGTTCCTTTTTTATAATTTGAACCAAGTGTAACATTGACATGAAAATGAAAATGATAAATACTTGTGTGTAAACTCCTTGTAATCTCCATTTGTATTCTCCTTGATGATTTATTCATACTAAGATGTCTATAAATTTAGTTTTTCATGAAAAAAAAACTAAGCCCTTGTGTAATCACCTTGTCAATCCCTTCCTTACTTTAATCTTTATTTTACAATTCTCACTTCACTCTTATCTATCTGCATATGTAGGTTTTACATAAAAATAATTAATATCAAATTATACAATGTCATTTTGCAATATATTTCTAGGTTATTTCTCAAGTTTTAGTTTTATTTCCACCGATTTGACTTTATCTATAAATAATTGTAGTGCCACAGAAAAATAATTATCAGAAAGTAACACCTTTTTTACTTAGTAATGAATTTTTCCTCCTCTAAAATAATGAATATAAAATTTTAAAATCATTACTATCAAATATTAATAAATATCCTCCTTGTGATAATCTTAGCTTTACTTTGACTTCCAATTCATGTTTATAAACAAAAGAAAAAATTTTACGGAAAGATACTTATAGTAAAAGTGATTTGATTTTAACAATAAATTTTATACCTATCTAAATGTGCACTATAATATTAGATTATAATGAGTGGTTGATATTTATTTCTATCAAAATAAATATTTAATTGCAAGTAGAGGCTTATAGTCTACACAAGACAAGAAACTTTGATTCTTAATTGATAGAAATAATTAACCTATTTAGAATGAGCATAATTGCCTATTATACATAGGTCCTATAATATATTTTGAATATTTCCAATTAAGAATCCATTAGGTTTCATGTCTGCAATGGTCGTGTGCCCATGACTCCATAATATTAAATTAAGACTTTTAGTTAGAGTCTAGTATGCCCATTATACATATTATATTAGCTATATTATGAGCATTGAGCAAGTAGTTATCATGTCATGCCCCAATATACTAATTTATTAATCTTATTTTAATACTATTACTAATTCATCATTTAATATCTATACATTTTTTTAAAATGGGAATGTGCCCATTCCACATAAGACAAGACTATTGAATTATTAAGTGATAATGTTAGACTTACGTTGACAGTGTTAAATGGGCACATACCCAAATATCCAAAAATGATAAGCACATCATCAATTAAGAATTAAATAATCTTATAATTTTTAGGCTATTTATTCTTAATTGATGATGGCATTCATATCTTTTTTAAAATGGGCATGTGCTCATTCTACACAAGCCAATAATATTATGAGTATTGAGAAAGAAGTTCTCATATTATGCCCCATTCTAAGAAGGTCTAATATACTAAGAAAATTATCAATTAAGAATCCAATATATCTATTTTGTGTAGAATGGGTACATGAAAATTATATACAAGTAGATAATATTTGACTTACTAATTAATGATGTCATTATTTAAATTTTTGTAGAATGAACATGTTCCCATTTTACACATATTAAGACTACCATATTCTTAATTGATGATGAGAATTAGAATGTTCTACACAAATTAACAATATTATGAGCATTGAAAAAAATGTTCATAGTATGCACCATTGCACACTATTATGGTATATTGTGAGTATTATTAATTAAGACTCCCATATTCCTTTATTGTGAATATTATTAGATTTATTAGTTGATAACATTTTTATTTAATTTGTAAAATGGGCATGTTCCCATTCTACACAAATTAATGATGATGGCATTCTTATGCTTTTTTAAATTGCTTGTGCCATTCTATGCAAGCCAACAATTTATGAACAGTGAAGAAGAGGTGCTCATATTATGCCAGTCTACATAATTCTAGTATACTAAAAATATTATCAACTAAGAATCCAAATTTTTTATTTTGTGTATAATGGGCACACACATATTTTACATAAATGAATACTATTAGATTTATTAATTGATAAAATTCTTATTTAAATTTGTGTAGAATGGCCATGTTCCCATTCTACATAAATTAACACTAATAGATTATTAATTGATGACATTATTATATTTTTAAAAATGGGCATGTTCCCATTATACAAAAGCTTAAAAAAGAGAGCATTAAGAAAGAAGTGCTCATATTATGTTGCATTCTACATATGTCTATAATTTTAATCTAGTACTTATTGACATGCTTGTTGAAGTATTTAAACCCACATCACTTTACCCATACAAGTGATTCAATAAAATCTTTCTAGTGTACACCCATTATTAGAATGTCTTTATTATGTTAGAATCAAAGACCTCTTTATTTACCCAGTAGGTTTCCCAAGACATCCTAGAATGGGAAAAAGTATGGCTTGGCTATGGATTTATGAAAATCCAAAGGTTTAATGTTTATGAACTCATTCACATACATTGAGTGAATTAAAACCTTAACATAATCCCCATTTAGATTGATTGGCAGTGGTGGGACTCCTCTAGTTATTAGATCACTATATGCTCTAGATAATCTAATAAACATGATGATCATGGTGGGAACACATTTAATTTAACCTTTGTGGAACTGTGAATATTCCTATGGTTATCCACATGTCACTTGGAGAGTGGAAAGATCACTATGTCGCATGATGACTAAAAAAAATAAGGTTCATTTATCCTAAATTTTTTGATTGTATGAGTTGGTCATAATTTAGGTATACAAAACACATGTTGAATTATGTGATTAGATCTGGGATCTAACCAATCTAATACCTCCTAGTGTACATGGCTCTTTCACTTTCAATCAGGCCTCATGTGTTTTAATAGGTATGATTCTTCTAAGCATAAGGTTACATATGGATTTTTATCATTCAATAAGGCCTCTTGGATTCTAATAGGCATCACACCTCTAGGCATATGTGTAAAATGGATATTTATCATTCAACTGGGCCTCTTAGGGTTAGGATATCTTTGTCACCTTTGCGTGTGAGGAGGTATGTCAATTTTTTCTATTTTATTAGGACTCATGAGGTTCTTATAGATCTAATGCCTACATGTGTCATAAAAAATATGGTTTTTTTTATTGAATCTAGTTTCTTGATGTTCTAAGAGTTATTATGCCTTCAAGTATTAGGAGACACATGGCTCTTTCTCATTTAATTAGGCCTCATGGGGTTTTGATAGCTCTAATGCCTATAGTATCAATAAAATACTAAATTTATAAGTCATTTAAAGTATCCTTGTAAGTAAATATATACTTAACTTATCCAAAAAGCTTCCATGAGTGTGTAAGGTGGGACTTCAGAATTGTAGCACCGAGACTGAGATTTTAGGAAAATCATGTGCATGGATTTCTTTCATGAAATAATTAACCAAAAGAGCAAAGTAAATATATAAAAAATTAAGGAATATAATGGGATGAAATATTTTGAATTTGAATAGTATGGAAATATATTTAAGCATGAATAAATATGTTATTAATATTAGGGTTACGTAAAATATCAAGGATCAGATTGGGCTTAATAGAGGAATAGTAATTTTCAAAATTTTCATGAGATGGAGCTCCCCTTCTACATTTTTTTCACAATAGACAATTGTATTATACTAAGAAAATTATTAAATAATAATCCAATATTTATAATTTGTATAGAACGGGCATATGACATTATGGTAACAACACACAGGTGTAGTATACTAATAACATTATTAGAAATTAGAAATTATAATATAAAGTATATAAAAACTTAAAGGGAGAGATTGTTTTATTTTTAAAAATGGGCATTTTCCCATTCTACACAATCAAACAATATTTTGAGTATTGGGAGAAAAATGTTAATATTATGCCCCATTATACACATATCAAGTATACTAAGAATATTATTAATTAAGAATCCAATATTTCTATTTTGTGTAGAATGGGCACATGCACATTTTACAAAAGTGAATATGATTAGATTTATTATTGGATAATGTTCTTATCTAATGTCTAAAATGGTCATCTCCCCATTTTACACAAATTAATCCTATTATATTCTCAATTGATGATGACATTCTTATATTTATAAAAATTGACATGCACCCATTCTATGTAAGCCGATAATATTATGAACATTGAGAAAGAAGTGCTCATATTATGCCACATTCTAAATAGGCCTAGTATACTAATATCAATAACAATTAACAATCCAATATTTTTATTTTATGTAGAATGGGAACATACAAAATATACAAAAACAAAATTGTTGGATATCTTAATTTATAACATTATTATGTAAATTTATGTAGAATGGGCATATGTAAATTCTACACAAATTAAGACTACTAGATTCTTAGTTGATGATAATAATGGGAATGTTTTGTATAAGATAAAATTATTATGATAATTTAATAAGAAATGTTCATAATATGTACCATTCTACATATTTTTGGTATATTGAGAATATTATCAATTAAGAATACCATATTCCTATATCATGTATAAAGGGAATATGCTCACTCTACAAAAGATGATATTAATGGATTCTTAATTGATAATGTTTTTATCTTGTGTATAATGCATATGTCCCATTATAAACATGAAAATAATATTATTCTTATTATCCAAATGCCCAGTATATTAATAATATATTATTGGTTTATTAATACAATTTTTATTAATGTAATCATATATATTCATGTGCATTCCAAATGTAGATATTATTTTAACCCATGGAAAACTTTTCCTATTTTATATAATCTTTTCAAATCATACTTATGATCTAAAATTTCTCTCCCAACTAATAAACATCTCAATCTTTCATGTCAAGAGCCATACATGGTCCATCACTCAAAGATAAGTAACTGATTTGTTGGTGGTTGTGAATTCCATGGAATGTTGCATTATGTAAATACCTATTATGGGCATTAATAATGCCATGACAAGACACTATGGATTCAAAATCATGTAATTAAAGGAAAGGTAATAATCATTGGTAGACTACATTGAAATTGAGAAGTATATACTAACTAGAAGATAAAACATCAAGAACCATTAAAATTACACCTCACACATGATGCAGTCTAGAACCTTATGTCTTATCCAATATATATAAAATCCATATTTATTTAAATAAAAACACTCAAGTAATATGAAAGACTATGTTTTAAGAATATTACCCAAAAACTGTAGGCCATTAAGGATAAGAAGGAAATTTACAAACAATTTTTGGAATAAAGGATTGCTTGGTTCTTTTGAAAGGTTAATAAGGTTTGATGATATAATTACCCAAGAGTTTTAGAAATATTATTAGAAAGATTGTCACTCTCAAACATGATAAAATAGGCATTCCATCACCATAGTGAGACCTTCACACACAAAACACTCATAAATCAATTAATATAATGAAGAATTCCCTCCACACATTTCCTTGACAAATGAACTCCAATTGTCTCAATAAATAAAGGGGGAGAGAGAGAGAGAGAGATAGAGAGAGAGAGAGAGAGAGAGAGAGAGAGAGAGAGAGAGAGAGAGAGAGAGAGAGAGAGAGAGAGAGAGAGAGAGAGAGAGAGAGAGAGAGAGAGAGAGAGAGAGAGAGAGAGAGAGAGAGAGAGAGAGAGAGAGAGAACATAATGTGCACACCCAAGGTGGGATAGATGTCACAAAGTGGGAATGTCAACATAATGTGTAGATCTTATGTGCAAGTTATTAATCCCTTAATCATATTTTAACCTAAATAGAGATTAACCTAAGTAAGCACACCAATGTCATATCTTATGTTATAGTTAGGGAAAGATGAAAATAAATATGGGTCCTAGATAAAAATCATGGTAAGGTACCCATGTAAAAATGCACAGTAAATTACTAATTGTCATTACGATGGAAAATTTATCTTGTCATAATACATGGATGTCAAGTCACTCTAACCACTTATTCAAATAAGAAATTATACTTTATTTGTGGCTCATTAAGTATAAAACAATGATCAAGAAACCTTAACAAAAGTGAAGAGATAAATTATGTAATAAGGTATCCCATGAAGCATGACTTAAAGACTCAACATAATTTTAAAGTAGATGCATTAGATAGAATGAACACTATTAAATATAAATGCACTACATGGAATTTAAAGTCACAAAAAAACTCAAATCTATATGAATGTTCTATATCCACTAGTCAATCACAAAAAATAACTAACATTGTATTCACCAGACTATCTATTACAAAAATAGACTTTCAAAGGTGTCAAAAGTGAAAAAAGATTCAAATAAATAAATATCCAAAAAAATAAATATCAAGTTGCTCAAGCCTAATTAAAGGTATAATATATATCATATGTAGATCATTATCCTAAAAAATAATATAATGCCAAAAAATAGGAGCTGTATCATTAAATGATCTCATCAAAGAAGTAACACTTATTGAATAACCTATTCCATGTTGAACAATCAATGTTACAAGTTTGATAGGGGTAGCAATGCCCTATAGATGATTCTCAATTCCCATAAATCTAGTAGTATGACCGATATAATGAAGTATTAAGGATCCAAAAATAGTGGTATGCTTATCAAAAGAGATAATCATATATGTAGGTGGAACTAGAGTGGGATATTAACAGTGTATGATAATAGTAGGCTAAAAATAATTAGCTATAATAATAGGATCAATGCACAACCAAAAAATACACGTGACATTAAAACCATACTAAATAATATGGGACATCAGGCTCTACAAAAAATGTGTTTACTAGTGTACAAAAACAAGGTACAATGATCACATGTGTAATAAATTTTATTTGTGATGGTATCTAACCACCTATCAGGTTCTACCTCACCCTATGGTATTAGGCACTTGAAATTATGAAATAAGGGTCTAAGGTGTGAGGGTCGCTGGGGAGGTATCTCCTACTATCATTAAGGTATAGTGTCCCTTATGATGTACATGCTAAGATACCCTGGTGTGATCCCTATCGTAGTACATGGTGGGTTCAAGGGGTAGTTACCTTGATTCTAAACACATTTTAAAGCTTGCATGGCATTTATAATGGCTAAAAAACACCCAATTATTCATTAAAAATTCCCACCTTGAATGGATGTTGGTTAAAACCAAATATGGATATGAAAGTGAGCCAATAAATATTTTGTGCAGGATGTATCCACTATCATTGGATTTCAAGTGGAGGTAAATTAAAAGTTTATATAAGAGGTAACCATACTACCTCATACAGGGAAAGTTTGGCATATGATGCCCAATGTTTCTATAATAAAGAATCTATTTTACATAGGTGTAGAGTAGTTGGAGTCCTCAACAAAGGTAAACTTTGTTCTTCTTTGGCTTAGCTTTGGAAGAATTTTCCCTCTATATTGTTAGCTAAAGACTTTGTGAGAGTATATATTCAATGATGTTTATAGTACCCTTCAAGATTCTTAATCATCTTAAGCATGGGATAAGGGAAATTGTACCTAAATTTAAATTGAACATACTAATAAGGATGGGAAAAGAGTACCAAAAATCTAATCCAACATCTTTATCCCATCACTATATAATTCAATTTATTATATGCACATGTTTAATAGATCACATACATAACCTAAATTGGGAAATTTTCTAGACATTGTAACAAAAACTAGAAGATAAGCATGATGTAGTTAATGAAGAACAAAGAATGGATGTTGAATAAAAATATGTCATTATGTTGGCTCAAAAATTTGTCATGGGGATAAATTGGTGACTTTGAGTTGATAGTATGGGGAATGAGTCCTCACATTAGTCAACAATGCAGGAATAAAGTCCATGTCCTATTAGTAGGTAGAGCTACCTTTATTGAAAGCTAAAAAGAAAAAAATATGAGAAAATCTATTCATAACTATTTATAGCAAAAATATTTTATTTTGGGGGTTCTGTACTTTTAATCGTAAAGCACATAAATGATATTGAAAGGAAATGAGGAATGATGGAAATAAGGAGAAAAGGTAAAAAGGTAGAATGGGATGATTTTATGTACTTAAAAGCAAAAGATGCTAAAATAACCCCAATGAAGATGAAGGATGACTCTATGTGACTAAATAAAGAGATTCACTAGAATAACCCAAGAAAGAGAAACATTGTCCTCATTGAAATCTCTCTCATTCAATTGGTGGTAAAGACATAATTACACCTCTAAGGGTGTAAAATATACTCTAAGATTATTTTCTAATACTGATAGCAGACTAATGATAATCATTAAATATTTACCCATAAAAGATAATTAAAATATTTCGTAAACACCACCGAGATTTCACATTTGTATAAATAACACAAAAACATTCTAAAATAAATTCTTAATGTGAAATTCTTTTTTTTTATAATTTGATAATGATTATGAAGATAAATTAAAGTTAAAGAGATATAAACATGTGAATCATATAAAAACATACAAATCATGAATAAACATCAAATACAAAGCTTGAAAAGTCTTCCAATCTTGATCTTTATTGAATTGAAAACAAAGTTCAACTCTTTAGACAAAATATTTACAATGTCTCATTACCAAAAAAAATTCTATTATAATGAACCTCACACTTAGATTTATAAAGTCGGAAGGTATTTATTGTGCATAACCACATTTTTCCATTTTATATCATACGAAAGTGATTTTAACAAAAAAGCACCACTTAAGTGGTGTAAAAATGAGTTAGTGTAATTACATCATGTGCATATGTGAAATTACAATATTTCACCACTTAAGTGATATAATGATGCATTAGTGAAATTACACTTCGTAAAAAAGTGAAACTACAAAATTAAACCATTTGAATGGTTCAAAAATTGTTTAGTTCTTTTACACCACTTTAAATGTGTAAATAAAAATTACGCAATTCGATACTTACAAAATGACATAATGCATTTACATGAATTGCATTTACAAGGTTGTAAATTTACTTGAATGAGAATTTTCAATGACCACTGATGTTTTTTTATCATCCTTTCTAGTCACCATAAAAACATTTTCCTCATAGGAGTATAATATTCATGATAATATTTTTGTGAATCCTGGCATAATAATATTTAACCTTATCAAGTCACTGACATGATTCAAAGGATAAGAGGGTACTCATAATGGTAAATAAAATTTAATTTACACCTACCATTCGCATTTAGCCTCTAGAACTTTAGATTGGTAACTTATGACCACATCCAAAATCCTAACACTAAATACTATTCAACACATGTAAACACCTATCCATTTGACACTTGAATTAATGTTAGAAATGCCATTGAAAAACAATTGTCTCATTAAAATTTCCTTTTACTAGTAAGAATTACAAAATTACATCCATTACCATGCTTTTGTAGAAAATACTAGGGGTATTGGGACAAAAGTAACCTTTAAAACACTCAAACCCATGTGTTTTATTGATAAAACCACTCCATTTTCAAAAGGCCATGAGTTTATTCTTGAAACCACCATCATTCTCCATTTACCATGAATCTAGGGAAGTGCAAAATAAAACTGCATGACTTGGTGAAATGTAATTTCAATTTGTATGGCTAGGGAAAATGAAATTTGAAATTATATGACCACTAAAAGGAAATTTTTATTTGTATGAGAAGATAAAGTGCAAAACAAATTTGCACATTGCACCAAGTGGCAATTTGAATTTACAAATTGAACCGAGTGGAAAAAAGAATTTGTAAATTTCACCAATTGGAATTTTTTTTGTAAATTGAATGAAGTGGAAAAAATAATTTGGAAATTGCAACAAGTAAAAAATTGAATTTAAAATTGTACTGAGTACAAAAAAGAATTTGTAAATTTCACCAAGTGGAAAAACAAATTGTAAATTACACTATGTGAAAAAAAGAATTTGCAAATTGCTTAACTTGGAAAAGTGTTGGGGTATTTTACACAACTTGAGATTTTTAAATACAAATTTATAGTTATAAAAGTGCATGGTTTTTTTTGAATGACTTGAAACCTACAACTATGATTCTCCCCCTTGATTTTGAAGTTCAAGATGAAATTTTTATACCAAGTGTTTATAGTCAAAAATTTATCTCTCAAATTTGGTCTTCGTATTGGGACAAAAATTAATAACTTTCACAAAAGTTTAATTTTACCTTAAATTTTAAAACTAGTGCTAATAAGATCAAATTAATTCATGACTTTTCTCTTCTATCTATCATACTATGTTTTCTATGATGACAATAATCTTGTTACATCAAAAGAGACATTATTGACATATTTTCAACATGTTATTTGTATCTTGAAAGATAGATGGATTTCATTATTCTGCTCAAGCCTTCTTCATAGGGTTACAAAGTTGATTTTCCATTTTGTATATATTTTACCATCCATGTCTTTAAAACAACTCTAATCGCATGTATGAGTGCAATTGGAGGTGTTGTCATGAAATGTGAAATTTAAAGACAACAATTGGCTCCGAATGTTGGACCACATTTCCAAAATAAATGTAGGAGAACTCTAGAATTTTATAGGACTAGTGTCTCATTTTCATAGATTCATAAAGACTTAAAATTATCTCACCTTTAAATGACATGGACCAGCCAACTGACATCTAATTCACCTATCTTAATTATGTGAGAAATAAACACATTTTACTGGTTCATATCCCCTATTTTGAATATTTGGATATTTTTATCCAACCAACTAGAAACCATTTTTCCTATCTCAATAATATGAGAAATGAACATGTGTTATTAGGATAGATCACTTATTATTGATATTTTGATTGTTTACCATTTTTTCACTTGAAGGGATCCATGATATACCTATTTATTTATTTATTGAGATATGAGAATACACATCACCATTTTCATAATTGAAACAACTATTTTCTTTATAAACTATGAAATGTCTATTTTGGAAGCTCACTTTACCAAAATACTTCATTGCCCATTTCTACATGTCATCCAAAAACTAAAAAATGTTTGTATTAATTAACTCACATGAGGATCTGATAAGTCTGACTGATTTGTATTTAATGGAGGTATAGATCATGGCAATGAATGTGTGCAATAATGAGGATAAAAATAAGGAGATCAAGGAACCACAAATAACCTATTATATTTATTGAAAGCAACAAACACACAACAAAACAAAAAGAGAAAATAAATAATCCAAAATAGGGAAAATAAAACTACTTATAAAGGACAAAAGAAAACAAGAAGACTATAAAAAACCATTCGTTGGTTGGGAAATACCTACCATTTCAGAATAATGGATTTTATTTATGAAATCCAAACACATTCAGTAAAACTAACCAAGTAGGTGGGAAGAGAAACTTACAATTATAATTCACATAGTGATTATCATGAATGAACAAACCATTACTATCTTCATATTCTAAAATGGAAACATTATGAAATCTTTGATCTTCTATTATCTCTCATGATTAATACCAAACTTTTTCAATGTCTTCTTGGTTGGTTTCTAATGTAAACAAGAGAGAAGTGTGATGCATGTTATTTTATGAGTTGTAATAACAATAAAAGTTTCTTATGGAATAAATTGAGTGTAAATATTTCTTACATATTTATTCCCATAACATACAAAAATTTATCAATAAATTAATCATTGTCATCACCTTCATCAATCTCTTTAGCCTTGATAATTTTCATTTAGCTTGTAAATAATATTGGGCAGCATTCATTTTGTTTTGGCTTCATGTATTTCTTGATTTTATATTTGGATTGCTTATGATTTTAAATCTATGTGGGGTTAATTGTTATGTATTCATGTTCTTTGGACAACTCTTCTTTGGTATAACCTAAAAATGAAATACTTGAAGAATCCTCATTTTTTACTATTGAGTCTTCCATTCTGATACAAAAAATATGTTTTGATTTATTGAAAACTAGTTCTATAGTATCTTCGTATTCAAAAGAAAAAATATTGTATTCTTTACTATTCCTCCTTTCTATTTGTGATTCAATCAATTATTCTTCAAACAAATATTATTTTTGAAGATCATAAGATTCGAGCAATCATGTGAAACATTAAAAAAAAATTCCAAGGGGGAAGATAAATTCCTCACATATTCTCTGATCAATCATTATTTAATCTAACTATTCACCTTATTCCATAATTATGAATCTAAAATAATCATATGTGATATGAATCACTTTATGGTTTTCTTTACTAGACTTCTAATGTGTTTGATTAGGAACATGCCTTTGAAGTCTCTTTTCTAAATATTGTAGACTCTTGATTTCATCAAGTTTGACTATTTCTTCATCACCATTTAAAAAAATTGAGGCACATTTTGAAATCTCTTTCTTTATCATTCCAAACATGATCAAATCATCTTAAATCTCAATGGATTCTTGTTATGTAACCTCCAAGTCATTTACCTTATTTCATATCCAATACGAACTCTATCTCTAGGTGAAGATAACCAATGAAAAATGTAGATTTGATTGTTGAGACTTTGTTGACTTGTCTGAGGGATTAGTCTCAATAATGTTTTGAAACATGCTATTAACTCTCTCATATGCTCATCATTTCACTTTTGAATATGAAAGAAATATGACAAAAATTCAAAGACGTCCATAACTAATTTGAATCTATTTAGGAACTCATTTTTCAATGAGTCTGAATTCAAATCCATCTTACAAATTCAAAATCCCCTTAGGATTAGGTCTTATAAGAGTCTAGAAAAATCCCTGATAGTGTCATCTTCATGCATAACTCCCAAGATGTTATAGGACACTATGAAGGCTGTGATATGGTTATCTACATCTACAACATTTTCTCTAGAAAACTCTAGAAATTTCTTCCTTAACTCTGATGGTAACTCATTGTACTGGGGTAAATCCAATTGAATAAAATGTTTTCCCCATGGGAGACATGGAACATTGGGAACAACATTTATTTAATTATAAAGATCCAGGCACTAAGTACTTCATCTAAAGATTCACCAACCTCCATTCTAGGTAAGGTTCCTTAAAATGTATAGAAATCATGTGCATAAAGAACTTTCATCATCAATAGAGTCACCAAAAACTATTGGCTCCAAAAAATTTCAGTGGGATAAATTATTGACTTTGTGTCGAAAGAGTGGAAATTGAGTCCTCACATTAGTCAAAAAAATAGGTACAAATTTCCTCTCCTATTATCAATTAGAGTTATCTTTACCAGAATGAGAAAAGGAAAAAATAGGGGAAATATTATTCACAACTATTCATAGCAAAAATATTTTCTATTGAGTGTTTCATAGCAAAAATAGAAAGCGCATAGTAAGGAAATGAGGAATGATGCAAATGAGGAGAAAAGGGAGAAAGGTAAGATGAAATGATTTTATCAAATTAAACACAAAGGATTCTAAAATAATCCTAGGGAAGATGAAGGATGACTATAGGTAACTGAACACAAATATTCACTAGAATAACCCAGGAAGGAGAAATACTTTCCTCATTTAAATCTTGTCCATTCAATGGTTGGTAAATACATAATTACACTTTTAAGAGGGTAAAACATATTCTAAAATAATTTTATAATATTAATATCATACCAAAGAAAACCTTCCCATATTTAACCATAAAAGACAATTAAAATATTACTTAAACACCAATGAGATTTCAAATTTATAGAAATATAACAAAAAGATTATTTAAGAAATATTTAATGTGAAATTAACATTTTTTGATAAGTTGATAGTGATTAATAAAATAAATTGAATTAAATATATATAAACATGTGAATCATATATAAAGACATAACTCGTAACGAAACATCTAATACAAAGATTACAAAATCTCCTAGTCTTGATTTTTATTGAGTTGAAAATAAAGCTGAACTCTTCAGACAAAATCTCTATAGAGTATCACTATCAAAAATTTCTCCATTACAATGAGCCTAACACTCATATTTATAACATGGGAAGGTGGTTAAAGTGTGTAACCATCATTTTTGTGTTTTAGATGGTGTAAATGTGATTTTACAAAAAAACACCATTTAAGTGGTGTAAAAGTGAGTTGGTGTAATTACACCATGTGGAAATGTGACATTACAATATTACACCACTTAAGTGATATAAATATACATTGGTGCAATTGCACTTAGTGTAAAAGTGAAATTAAAAAATTTCACCACTTGAATGGTTCAAAAATGCTTTGGTGCTTTTACACATTTTTAAATGTGCAAATCAAAATTATACAATTTGAGGATTACAAAGTTACATAATGAATTTGCATGAATTACATTTACAAGGTTATAATTACACAAAATTTTCAATTTAAAATTTAAAAATGAGATCAAACATTAATATGAAATAAATATAAGCTTTATTAAGAATTAATTGACTTTTTCCTTTGTTGAAGATAATCTCAGTTATTATTTTTCACTTGTTTAGGAATTTTGTCTTGAATATGCTTATCTTTCATAGTGGTATTGATAGAGAATTTTCAATGACCATAAATGTTTTCAAGTCATCCTTTATGTTCACCATAGAAATATTTTCTTCATAAGAGCATAATATTCATGATAATATTTTTGTGAAGCCCACCATAGAAATATTTAACCTTATAAAGTCAATGACATAATTCAAGGGTTGATAGGGTGCTTACAATGGTAAATAAAGTTTTATTTACACCTACCATTTTCATTTAGCCTCCAAACTTTTAGATTTGTAACTTATGCCATAGATAAAACCCCAACACTAAATACTAATCAGTGCATGCAAACATATATCGATTTGACACTTGAATTAATGTTGGAGATGCCCATGCAAAATAAATTTGTCCCATTAAAATTTCTTTATAACAGTAAAAACTATAAACTTCTAGCCAATATCATGATTCTATAGAAAATATAATAGGTTTTGGGACTGATAAAAAGCACTTAATTTTCAAAATACCACAAATTTATTATTGATACCACCATCATTCTAGATTTACCATGATTTTAAGAAAGTTTAAAACAAAATTGCATGAATTGTGGAAATGTAATTTCAATTTGCATGGAAGGGGAAAATAATATTTAAAATTATATGACCACTAAAAAGAAAAAAAATTTACGCAGGAATGGAAAACAAAACAAATTTGCACATTACATCGAGTGGAAATTTGAATATCCAAATTTCACTAAGTGGGAAAACAATTTGCAAATTACTTTGATTTTTAAAAAATAATTTGCAAATTACATGGATTCGAAAGTTGAATTTTCAAATTTTGATGAATGCAAAAAATAATTTACAAATTGAACCGAGTGGAAAAAAAATTGAAAATTGCACCAAATAGAAAAAAGAATTTACAAATTACATGACTTGGAAAAGTGTTGGGGTATTTTACACAACATGGGATTTGAAAAAAACAAATTTACTCTTGTAAAAGTTTGTTTGTGTTTTTTCACAACTTAAAACTTGAAACTATGATTCTCCCCCTTTGATTTTGAATTTCAAGATGAAATTTTTATATGAAGTGTGTATAGTCAAATTCATCTCTCAGATCTAGTCTCTACATTATGATAAATATCAATAACTTTCAGATAAGTTTTATTTTAACTTAAATTTTAACCCTGGTGCTCACAAGATCAAATGAATTCATGACTTTTATCTTCTCTCTATCATGGTATGCTTTCCATAATGACAAGAATATTGTTGCACCGAAAGAGAAAATATTGAGAAATCTTTAATGTGCTTTTTAGAAGCCTAAAAGATAGATAGATTTCATTATTCTACCCAAGTCTTGTATATTGGACTATAGATTGATCTCCCATTGTATACAATTTTTACCATCCCTATCTGTAAAACACCTCTAATTGCCTATATGAGTGTAATTGGAGGTGTTGTCATGAAATGTAAAATTTCAAGATATTAATTGACTCTAACTATGGGACTGCATTTATAAAGGAAATGTAGGTTGATTCTAGAATATTACATCACTAGTGCCTCATTACCATAGATTATTTAATACTTTTATATAGATCACATTGACATGATTTGATCTGAACAACTGATAGCCATCTTACTTATCTCAATCTATGATAAATAAACATGTATTGTTGATTTAGATCCTCTACTTTGAATATTTGCATTTTTCCCCCTAACCAACTAATAGCCAAGTTTCCTTTCTTAATCATATGATAAATGAACATGCGCTACTAGGCTAGATCACTTGTTCTTTAAATTATGCTTGATCACCATCTATTCACTTGAAGAGATCCATGATAAACATATTTATTTTTTTACTTGAGATATGAGCATACATATCACCATTCTAATAATTAAAATAATTATTTTTTGTACAAATTATCAAATGTCTTTTTTTGAAACTCACTTTACCAAAATACTTCATGGCTCATTTCTGCATGTAATCCATGAACTAAAAAATGTTTACATTAAATAACTCACAGGAAGATTTGAGATGTCTAACTGATTGGGATTCAATGTAGTTATAGATCATGGATAAGAATATGTGTAATAAGAAAGAAAAAAATAAGGAGAGAAATGAATAATAGATAACCTATAATATTTATTCAAAGCAACACATACACCAAAATAAAATGGAAAAAATAAATAAGCCAAAATAGGGAGAATAAAACTATTTACAAAGGGAAAAATAAAACAAGAAGATTATAAAATGCCATTAAATAGATGGGATAAATACCCACCATTTTGTAATTAAAAATTTAACTTATGAACTCAAAACACATTTAGCATCATTAACCAACTAGGTGGGAATAGGAACTTATAGTTATCATTCATACAATGATGATCATGAATGAGCAAATTGTTACTATCTTCATATCTTGAAATGGAAACATTTCAAACTCTTTGATCTTATGTGATCCCTATTGAGAAATAATAGACCTTTTCAATGTATTCTTGGTTGGTTTTGAATTTATCTGTACTACATACAAGATCTAAACTAGAGAGAAGTGTGTTTCATGTTACTTTCTAAGATGGAATAACAATAGGTGTATCTTCTAGAATGAATTGAGTGTAAATATTCCTTGCCTCATTGCTTTCGATAACATAGGTAAATTCATAATTTAATGAATCATTATCACTATATTCATTAATCTCTTATACCTTGATAGTTTCCATTTCACTAATAATTAATATTGGGCACCATTCATTTTGTTCTAGATCATATACTTCTTGATTTTAGCTTTTTCCTACTTATGATTTTCAATTAGTGTGCAGTTAGTTTATCTGTATTCATATTCTATGGATAACTCTTATTTGGTAGAACTTAAAAATGAAATACCATAGGAATATTCATTTTTTACTATTGAGTCTTCCATTCTGATACAAGAAAAATGTTTTTCTTTATAATAAACTAGTTCCATACTATCTTCATCTTAAAAATGTAAAAGATCATATTATGTACTATTTTTATTTTTGGCTTTTGATTGAATCATTTGTTATTCAAACAACTCATTTTTTTTAGAATCGTGAGACTCAAGCTATCATGTGAAACATGTAATTTTTTTATTTTTTCCTTAGTGGGAAGATAATTCTTCATCTATTCTCTAATCACAATCATTAGTTCTTCAAAGTATTCACCTTCTTCCATAATTGTGAATCTAAAATAATCATATGTGATAGGAATCACTTTTTTTTCCTCCTTGCTAGACTTTTTACATGTTTGATCATGAAGTTGCCTTCGAAATCTCTTTCATGAATATTATAGACACTTGGCTGTATAAGGTTTCATTGATTATTCATCACCATTTTCAATATTTGTAGCACCTTTTAAAACATCTTCATTTAACATTCCAGACATGCTAAAATCATCTTCAATCTCAATGGTTTCCTATTGTGTAACCTCCAAGTCATTTACCTTGTTTCTTATCAATATGAAATTTATATCTGGGTGAAGAGAACCAATGAAAATATAGATTTGATTATTGATACTTGTCTAATTTATATGAGGGATCCATCTCAATAATTTTATAAAATGTGCTACAAAATCTCTCATATGCTCATCATCTCACTTTTGAATCTAGAATAAATCTGATGACAATAAACACACATCCACAAATGATTTAAATCTATTTGAGAACTTTTTTTTTAAGGAGTCCTAATTCATAATACATCCATCTTATAGATGTGAAAACCACATATTAGTAGGTCCTTTGAGAGTCTTAACAAAAATCATGATAGTGATATCTTTAAGCATAACTCTGAAGATGCTACATGACACTATGAACTCTATGATATAGTTATCTACATCTTCAGTATTTTCTTTAAGAAAATTAAAAAATGTATTCCTTGGGACTAACGATATCTCATTATACTAGGGTAAATCCAACAAACAAAAATGTTTTCCCCATGGGACATATGAAACATTAGGGTTGGGGTGAACCAATGCCATTTATTTAATTATAAAGATGCAGTCACTAGGTATTTCATCTCAACAGAGTTACTAACCTCCATAGAAGGGAAGTTTTCTTGAAATTTATGACAATAATGTGCATAAATAACTTTGATCCTCAACAAAATCATTAGAAACTATTGGCTCAAAAAATTGTTAGGGGATAAATTGGTGACTTTGAGTCGATAGTGTGGGAACTGAGTCCTCACATTAGTTAGCAACATAGACCTAAATTACATATCCTATTAGAAATTAGAGATAACTTTGTTGAAATACAAAAATTAAAAGTAGGGGAAAATTTATTCACAACTATTTACAACAAAAATATTTTCCTTTGAGGGATTTGATACTTTTAACTAGAAAACACATAAAGGATATAGAAAGGAAATGAGCAATGATGAAAATGAGGAGAAAAGGGAGAAATATAAAATGGATGATTTTGTTTAGTTAAACATATAAACTACTAAAATAACCCCAAGGAAGATTAAGGATGACTCTAGGTGACTAACTACATATATTCACTAGAATAACCTAAGAAGGAGAAACCTTATCCTCATTAAAATCACTCTCTTTCAATGGGTGGTAAATACATAATTACACTTTTAGGAGTGTAAAACATACACTAATATGGTTTTATAATACCAATTTTAGACCAAACACAACCATCTCACATTTACCCATAAAAGATAGTTAAAATACTGCTTCAACCTCACAAATATTTCATGTTTGTAGAAATAACATAAAAAGATTCTGGAAGAAATACTTAATTCAAAATTCCCATTTTAATAAAATTTTGTATTGATTAAAAAGATAAATTGAAATTAAAGATATATAAACATGTGAATCATATACAAAGATACAACTTATGAAGAAACATTGAATATAAATCTCTTAAAATCTCCCAGTCTCTATCTTTATTGAGTTGAAAATAATGTTTAGCTCTTTAGATAAAATCTCTGTAGAGTCTAACTATTAAAAATTCCTCCATTATAGTGAGCCTAACACTGATATTTATATGATGGGAAGGTGATTACATTTCATAACCACATTTTTTGCATTTTAGATGGTGTAAAAGTGATTTTAAAAAAAGGCACCACTTAAGTGGTGTAAAAGTGAGTTGTTATAATTACACCATGTGCAAATGTGAAATTTAAATATTTCACCACTTAGGTGATATAAAGATGTGTTGGTGAAATTACACTTAGTGAAAAGGTGAAATTATAAAACTTCACCACTTGAATAGTGCAAAAAAGCTTTGGTTATTTTACATGACTTTAGATATGGAAATCAAAATTAACTAATTTTAGAATTACAAAGTGAAATAGTGCATTTACGTGAATTGCATTTACAAGGTTGAAATTATAAAAAAAAATTAATTGGAAATTAAAAAATTATATCAAGCATTAACATGAAAATATCAAAAGCTTAATGAAAAATTAAATAACTTTCTATTTTACTAAAGACAATCTCGATCATTACTTTGCACATGTCTAGAAATTTCATCTTGCATATGCCTGTCTTTTATATCAGCATCTATCTGAGTAAGGTCAAATTTGATTGATTGAGAATTTTTAATGACCTTTGATGTTTTCAAGTCATCCTTTATGTTCACCATAGAAACATTTTATTCATAATAGCATAATATTCATGATAATAGTTATTGATAAGCCCCCTATAACAATATTTAACTTTATGAAGTCATTGACATGATTCAAGGGCTAAGAGGTCACTTGCAATGCTAAATATATTTTAATTTACACTTGTCATTTGAAATTGACTTCTAAAATTTTAGATTGGCAACTTATGCCCACAACCACAAACCTAACACTAAATACTACTAATATCATGCAAACATATATCCATTTGACACTTGAATTAACATTGGAGATGCTCATGTAAAAAAAACTTTGTCTCATTAAAATTATATTCTACCAATAAAAACTACAATCTTCCAACCAATGCCATGCTTCTATAGTGAATACCATGGTTTTTGTGACCAAGACAACCTTCAAAACACTCAAACCCATGTGTTTTATTGATAAAAACTCTTCATTTTCAAAATGCCAAGAATTTATTATTGAAACAACCATCATTATCCATTTACCATTATTTTGGTTAAGTACAAAAAAAATTGCATGACTTGAATAAATGTAATTTCAATTTCCATGGCTAGGTAAAATGTAATTTTAAATTATATGATCACCAAAAATAAAAAAAAATCAAGTTGTACAGGAATGAAAAATGCAAAACAAATTTTCACATTGCACTAAGTGGAAATTTGTATTTTCATATTACACTAAGTGGAAAAAAGATTTTGTAAATTACATCAAGTAGAAAAAAATAATTTGAAAATTACATCCAGTAGAAAAAAAGAATTTGAAATTTTCAAAAAGTGGAAAATTTGAATTTCCAAATTAAAGCAAGTGAAAAAAATAATTTACAAATTGCACGAAGTGGGAAAAATAATTTGTGATTTACAAAAAGTGAAAAAAGGAATTTACAAATTGTGTTGCTTAGAAAAGTATTTGATCATTTTTCAAAACTTTGGATTTGTAAAAACAAATTTACACTTGTAAAAGTTTGTTGGTGTTTTTGCACGACTTGAAACCTATTACTATAGTTCTCTCCCTTAAATTTGAAGTTTAGGATGAAATTTTCATACCAAGTGTTTATAGTCAAAATTCATCTCTCAAATTTGGTCTTTGCATTGGGTCAAAAACCAAAAACTGTCTAAGAAGTTTTATTTTACCTTAAATTTTCACTCTAGTCTTCATAAGATCAAATGAATTCATGACTTTTCTATTCTCTTTATCATAGTATGATTTCCATGGTGACAAGAATCTCGTTTCACCGATTCAAAAATTATTAATATATCTTTAACATGCTATTTAGATTCTTGGAAGATATTTAGATTTCATTACTCTACCCAAGCCTTGTCCATTAGGATATGGGGTCAATGTCCCATTATTCAAAGCTTTTCCCATCCTTGTATTTAAAATACCTCTATTTCCCTATAAGAGCTTAATAGGGGGTGTTTTCATGAAATGTAAAATTTCAAGACAATAATTGAATCTGACTGTGGGACTGTATTTCCAAAAAAAATGTAGGACAATTCTATAATCTTACATGACTGGTGCTTCATTGTTGTATATTACTAAATACTTATATGTATCTCACATTTAGATTACTAAAGACTTTGTATGAGAAATAAACATAGGTTTCTAGGTTACATTCTCTACTTTGAGTATTTGCATATTTTGATCTAACCAAATGGAAGATAATTTGCCTATCCCAATAGTATGAGAAATGAACATGCCTTGTTGTGCTAGATCAAGTATTCTTAAAATTCTCCTTGTTCGCCATATATTCAATTGAAAAAATCCATGATAAACCTATTTATTTTTTTACTTGAGACACGAGAATCCATATCACCATTTTCATAACCAAAAAATCTATTTTTTTGGATAAATTATCAAATGCATATTTTAGAAATTCACTTTACCAAAAAACTTCATGGTCCATTTATGCATTTCATATAAGAACTAGATAAGTTTTACATTAAGTAACTCACATGAGGATCTGAGATGTTTGACTGATTGGGATTCAATGTAGGTAAAAATCATGGATACAAATATGTGTAATAAGAAGGAACAAAATAAGGAGAAAGGAATAATAAATAACCAATTATATTTATGAAAATCAACACATGCACACAAAAACAAATTGGGAAAAATAAATAATCCAAAATAGAGAAATCAAAAGTTTTTAGAGAGGGAAGAAGAAAACAAGAAGATTATATAAAACCATTTACTATCTAGGAAAATAACCTACCATTTTAGAATAATGATTTACCTTATGAACTGCAAACACATTTAGTAACATTGACCAAGCAAGTAGGAAACAGAGCTTACAGTTATCATTGACATAGTGATGATCATGAATGAATAAACTATTACTATTTTCATATCCTAGAATGGAACATTGTAAACTCTATGATATTATGTAATCACTCTTGAGAAATACCAATCTTTTTTAATGTTATTTTTTGTTGGTAGTTGATGTAGATTGACTAGATACAAGATCTAAACTAGAAATAAGAGTGTTGCATATTAATTTCTTAGATAGAATAATAATAGGGGTATCTTTTAGAATAAATTGATTGAAAATATTCCTTGCCTCACTGCTTCCCACAGCATAGATAAATTCATCACTGAATGAATCATTCTTATCATCTTCATCAATATCTTATACCTTGATAGTTTCTATTTCACTTGTAATGAATATTGTGCACCATTCAATTTTTTTTGGCTACATGTATTTATTAATTTCAGCATTGCCCTTCTTATGATTTTTAATCTATGTGGGGTTAATTTCTCTGTATTCATGTTCTATGGAGAAATCTTCTTTGGTATAACATGAAAATGAAATACCTGAGGAATCTTCATTTTTTATTACTGAGTCTTCCATTATGATACAAGAAAGATGTTTTGTTTTACTAAAAATTAGTTCCATACTATATTCATCTTCAAAAGTTATAAAATCATATTATGCATTATTCTTTTTTTTATTTGTGATTCAACCAACTATTATTCAAACAATTCATCTTTTCTAAGATTGTGAGACTCGAGCAATCATGTGAAACATAAATTTTCTTTTTCCAAGGGGGAAGATAAATTATTCATCTATTCTCTAATCAATCATTACTTCTTCTAATTTTTAACCTTCTTCCCCTAAATATGAATTTGAAATAATCATATGTGATAGGAATCACTTTATGTTTCTCAATGCTAGACTTCTAACATGTTTGATCAATAACTTGACTTTGAAATATCTTTTTGGAATATTGTAGACTCTTGATTGTATCAAGTTTCGCTATTTCTTCATCACCATTTGTAATAATTGTATTACATTTTGAAATCTCTTTCTTTAACATTCTAGACATGGTCAAATCATCTTAAATCTCCATGGATTCTTGTAGTGCAACCTCTAAGTCATTTACCTTGTTCCTTATCAATATGAACTTTATCTCTAGGTGAAGATAACTAATGAAAATTTAGAGTTGATTGTTGAGACTTGGCTGATTTATATAAAGGATCAATATCAATAATTTATTGAAATTTTATACACATTGTCTCATATGCTCATCTTAATTTTTAATTTGAAAAAAAAATTACAAAATTTTACATATGTTTACAACTATATTAAATCTATTTAGGAACTTTTTTTAAAGATTCCTAATTCACATTACTTACATCTTCTAGATTCCAAAACCACTCAGCAATAGGTCTTACGAGAGTATCAAAAAAAATATTGATAATGACATCCTCATGCATAACTCCCAAGATGTTAAGGACACTATGAAGGCCAAGATATAGTTATCTGAATCTTCACCATTTTCTTCAAAATTTCTTTTTTTAAAATTTCTTCCTTGATCCTAATGGCAACTCATTATACTGGGGCAAATTTGATGGACCAAAATGTTTTCCTCATGGGATATATGGAACATTGGGGTTGGGGTGATCCAACACCATTGCTTTAATTATAAACATGCAATGACTAGATACTTCATCTCAATATAGTTTCCAACTTCCATTACGAGGAAGGATCCTTGAAATGTCTAACAACCCTTTGCATAAAGTGATTTTAATTCCAGTAGAATCACCAAAAAATATTAGCTCAAAAACATGTCAAGAGGACAAATTGGTGACTTTGAGTCAATAGTGTGGGAACTGAGCCCTCACATTAGTCATCAATATAGTGACAAATTCCCACTCCTATTAGCATACAAAGCTATGATTATTGAAAGCTAAAAAGGAAAAAGTAGGGGAATATCTATTCACAACTATTTACATCAAAAATATTTTTTATTAGAGGTTTTGTACTTTTAACGAAAAATAACCAAAATGATATATAATCAAAATGAATAATGATGGAAATGAGTAGAAAAGGGAAAAAGGTAGAATGGGATGATCTAGCTTAGCTAAACACAAAATATTCTAAAATAACCCTAAGAAAGATGGAATATGACTCTAAGTGTTTAAATATAGAAATTCACTAGAATAAACCAAGAAGGATGACAATTGTTGTTATTGAAATCTCTCTCATTTAATGGATGGTAAATAAATAATTATACTTTTTGGAATGTAAAAAATATACTAAGATGGTTTTTTAATACTAATAGTAGACCAAAAACAACCATCCCATATTTACCCTTAAAAGATAATTAAAATATTGTATAAATCCCACCAAGATTTCAAATTTGTATAAATAACACAAAAAAAATCTAGAAGAAATAGTTAATGTGAAATTAACATTTTCTAATAATTTCATACTGATTATGAAGATAAATTGAAAGTAAAGATATATAAACATGTGAATCGTATATAGAGATACAATTTGTAAAAAAACATTGAATAAAAATCTTTAAAAATCTCCCATTGTTGATATTTATTAAGTTAAAAATAAAGGTCAGCTCTTCAGAAAAAATATATAAAGACTTTTACTATCAAAATAACCTCCATTAGAATGAGCCTAACGCTCATAGTTATAAAGTGGTAAGTTGGTTATAGTGCATAACCACATGTTTTTGCATTTTGTATGGTTCAAAAGTGATTTTACAAAAATTCACCATTTAAGTGGTGTAAAAGTGAGTTGGTGTAATTACACCATGTATAAATGGTGAATTCCAATATTTCACCACCTAAGTGATATAAATATGCATTGGTGCAATTACACTTCATGAAAAAGTGAAATTATAAAATTTCACCACTTACACGGTGAAAATATGATTTGGTGATTTTACACCACCTTAAATGTGTAAATAAAAATTAAACAATTGGAAACTTACAATGTGACATAGTGAATTTGGATGAATTACATTAACAAGGTTGAAATTACAAAAAAATTGTAACTAGAAATTATAAAATGAGATCCAACATTAACATGAAAAGACCAAAATATTGATGAATAATTCATTCACTTTCTCCTTCGCTAAATATAATCTTGATCATTACTTTGCACTTGTCATGGAATTTCATCCTTCATATCTTTGAATTTTATATCGACATATATCTGAGTAATCTCAAATTTACTTGACCAAGAATTTTAAATGACCACTAATGTTTTATAGTCATCCTTTTTATTCACCATAGAAACTTTTTCCTAATAAGAGCATAATATTAATGATAATATTTTTTTGAATCCCATGATAGAAATATTTAACCTTATTAAGTCATTGACATGGCTAAATCACTTAAAAGGTCCTTGTAGTGGTAAATAAACTTTAATTTGCACCTAAAATTTACATTTGGCCTTTAAAATATTAGATTAGCAACTTGTTCCCATAGCCAAAAACCCTATAATAAATAATAATTAGCACATCCAACCATATATCCATTTCACACTATATTTAGTGTTGGAGATGCTAATGGAAGACAAGTTAGTCTCATTAAAAATTACTTATACCAGTAAAAACTAAACACTTCTAACCAATACCATGATTTTATAATGAATAACATAGGTTTTCAGACCAAAATAACCATTAAAACAGTCAAACCCATAGGTTTTATTTATAAAATCATTTTATTTTCAAAATATGATGAATTTATTCTTGAAACTATAATCACTCCATTTACTATGAATTTGGGGAAGTGCAAAACAAAATTACATGACTCTAGGAAATGTAGTGTTCAATTTTTAGGAGTAGGGAAAATGAAATTTGAAATTGCATGACCACTATAAATAAATTTTAAATTTGGATCGGAAGGGAAAATGTAAAACAAATTTGCAAATTACACCAAGAGAAAATTTTAATTTAAAAATTTAATCAATTGGAAAAAAAGAATTTGAAATTTTCACTAAGTGGAAAAAAAGATTTTGCAAAAATACATCGAGTGGGAATTTAAATTTGTAAATTTCACATAGTGCAAAGAAGAATTTGATAATTGCACCATGTGGAAAAATTAATTTTTAAATTATACCAGATGGAAACAATAATTTAAAAATTACATGACTTGAAAAGTGTTGATGCATTTAGCATATCTTGGGATTTGAAAAAACAAATTTATAATTTTAAAAGTCTGTTAGTGTTTATGCACGAATTAAAACATGCAACTATGGTTCTCTCCCTTTTATTTTTTAAGTTCGAGATGAAATTTTTATATCAAGTGTATATAGTCAAAATTCATCTCACATATCTAATCTCCACATTGGGATAAAAATTAATAACTTTTAGATAAGTTTGATTTTACCTTAAATTTTCACTTAGGTGATTATAAGATAAAATGAGTAAATGACTTTTATCTTCTCTCGATGATAGTAAATTTTTCATGATGACAAGAAAATTGTTGCACTAAAAGATAAATTATTGATATATCTTTATAATGTTATTTGAAAGCTTGAAAGATAGTTAGATTTCATTATTCTACCCAAGCCTTGTCCATTGGGATATGGAGTCAATGTTTTATTTTGTAAACCTTTTACTATCCCTATCTTTAAAACACATCTAATTTCCTATATGAGCACAATTAGGGGTGTTGTCATGAAATGTAAAATTTTAAGACAACAAGCTTTAGAGGAAGAAAAAATCATGTGAGAGAAGAGGATATATAGATACTTAAGAGAGGAATAAGGATAAATTAATACTATGTCCTTCCTTAAATTATCAGGGTGAAGGTAAGAATAGAGTTGAATAACCCTCTATGCATCAATAGTAAAGAAGAAGCAAAAGGTTCCAACTCTACTCCCTCCTAGAATATAATGACAAAGCATTAGGTGTGGAAAAACAAGATAACACACTTCAATATCCCCTAATATTATTCAAATAGAGAGTGGCTAATCATCTAAGATAAAATAGGATCTCATAATATATGAAAGTTATACTATTAGTAGTTTTGATGAAGGAAACTCAATTTCATCCAGTCACGAGATTACATCCTTTAGAGAGATGGAACATTGAATTAATTCACATAATGTGGCATGAGAAGAGGTAGAATTAGAGGAATAATAAGATGGTGTAGCATATGATGAAGTGTCGATGGTAGAAAAAGAAAACCCTAGTCATCCCAGGAAAGAATTAAATTAAACATTAGTCAAAGCCCTATGATAAATTGAATCCCTTAAGGCATGTATTAAGGAGCTTGAGAAAAAAAATTGGATAGATATAATAACTAAGGTGGGAGAAGTAAAAAGTAGACATTTTCATTCCACTAAAATTCATAATTTAATATAAGTAACAACTTCTATTCATACCAAAGAGCTCTATAAGAAAGAACTATTCATGAAAAGTGATGTCGAGATAGAGAACATATATATTTGATGGAAAAATTAATTTAGTCAATTATAGGATGAAAATATAAATTTTAAGACTAATCTCAAAGATGTTGAGTCCCAATTTTTAAAATTAAAAAAGAATGTAAAAAATATAAGTCAATTAATAGTGCAACTAATGAGTTGTGGACCTATTTAAAAAGTGTATGTTGTCAACCTTGAGGAGTAGTGGTTAAAATTTCAATTCATAAGAGTTTATTGTGACATGACCAAACTAGTAAGTGAGCCCCACTCCTTATTTTGAATATATAATAGTGGAACTCCTAAGGATGAAAAAAAATTATGTGAATTCTAAATACATAACTATGTTGTTCCTCATGACCAAGAATGGAATCCAAACCTCTATTTGGGGGATGTGCTTTTTATATATTATTCTTCTTATATTTCTAATGAGAAAATAATAGGTGATAAATTACATAAATATCATGAGAATGAGAAATAAACCACATTAATAACCAAAGGTGAGGTTACCATGTCATATGTGATACAAGATGTTTGGATTTAATTAATGAACAAAAGGTAAGTATCTACAAGAACTAGGATCAAATAAATGGAGGCTAAATATCAGTACTTGAACTTGATCACATAAATAGTTCAAAAAACCTAAAATACTTTTTTAGTTATATGTAATGAGATTACACCTTAATTGAATAGAAAAGATACATTCTCACAATATAATTTCATGGTATATCTCAAAAGAGTCATTAAATATATTGACACATCAAGAAATAGGAGATTGAGTTGGATTTCCATAACACGTCAACCTTCTATTTTCTGGTTTCACATTCCTGATTGGTAGGGAATAGAGAAATTCAATGAAAGATGTGAATATAGGAAATTAAATGGGATAGAAGATAATTTTGATTTTTATAAAAATATAGGGGTCATATAAAACATAACCATTTGACTTATAATAACTATATTTCCATGTGAAGTGGTTTATATTACTCTAGGACTATCAAGCATTTTGATTGGGGGTTTTATGAGTTGATAAATCATCTATAAAATTACTCAAATCCTCTTGGATAATGCTCTCCTCCTAATCCTAAGGATATAAATTTACCATTTTTATCCCTTTCCTATCTAATAGTACTAATAAATATGATGTGCACATCTTTTTTTTTATGTTTAATACAATTTTTTATATAATTAATCCTACACCATGTAATTTTACTATTATTTTAGATTTACTAATCATTCATAGAATTAAATAGTAGTGACAAATTTTTAGTTCTGTGGATTAATACCAAACCCATAACAATAAGGTGGTCATTCTCTGAGAAGTTAAAGAATGTTAAATTAATGCATAGTAAGGTCATGATGGAAATATTTTCCAAAAATTATCATGTTTTTCATTAAGACCCTTTTAGGAATGTAATCATACAATTCATGTACATTCCCAGTTCTATTGGTCTAAACTATGGAACATTTCATATTTTTGGCTAATGTTGTCAAATAATACTTATCCACTATAATTTTTATCATGTCTAATTAATGTCACCATCTTGCACAAGTGCCACAAATGGTCCATCATTTGACAAAAATTCACCTATCAACTAGGGGTGTGAATTCCATGGAATGTTTTAGGGCTATCAATGTGGAGAATGTAATGACAAGATGCTATGGGTACCCAAATATGTAATCAAGGGAAAGTATTAATTAATGGTAGTAATTTAAAGAGAAGATACAAAAATAACTAAATTATGTATATGCTATAAGAATAGGAAAGGATACAAATAGAAAAGTGATTTTAAACATTATCATATCTTGCATCTTGACTAGGTATATGAAGCACCTCATTTCTTGAAAGCAACTACCAACTACCATCCCACCACCTCAAAAAATGGGCATTTTTCATTACCAATACACAATACCATTATGATTTAAAATTCCCCTCAAAGGGATAATAATGGTACTATAGCTTATGAAATCAATGTAATATTTGTATACCTTTGATAATAATTAGAATGTGGGAAATTAGATATAAAATGAATGTAATAAACACATAGTGTTCACACAAATATTATAGTTCTAACAAATGCATCAATAATATCTTGTGAGACCATGAAGAATGTGTTAGATGAAATAATAAAGCAAGATTGTTATGAAGCAGAAGGTATGATAGCATCCTTACCAAATATAAGAATACTAGGTTAGATAATAGAAGGAAATAAGTGATGATGATGATGATGATGATGATGATGATGATGATGATGATGATGATGATGATGATGATGATGATGATGATGATGATGATGATGATGATGATGATGATGATAATAATAATAATAATAATAATAATAATAATAATAGGGGAGAAGGAATGTTAAGAAAAGTATAATTGGTGTTAATATGGTGGCCTACTCTCTTAAAACATGCACACCTTCATGTTTTGGAATGTGATATTTATCAAAGAGTGGGAAATCATAAATCTAGGGATGGATATTAAGTACAAAATGTAAACCATATAACATCATGATAATACCATAACATCAAATAATGATAAATGTCATTTGTTATATTGATTATACTTTGTCTCATCTCACATAAGGAAACATCAATGGATAGTTAAAAATAAAGTATGTTTATTTATATTTTATATTTTTATTATGTATATCAATGTCAGAGATGCCTCTAAGAATATTATGGATGGGAACAATAATGAGGTAGAGGCCCAAGCTCTATTTCTAGTGTTAATCTTAACAGCTCAGTGTGGTGTCGAGAAGTTGGTCATTTAAAAGGACTTTATGGTTCTAATCGATACTCTATAGAATAGAAATGTTGGATCTTGTAATATTAATAATATATTATGGTAATTATATGGGGTCATTGATTAATTCTCTACTTTGGAGGCCCCATAATTATTTTGGAAGGCTAATGGTGTCAATTTTTACTTGTATAATCATGTGAAGCTAATGTCATAAATGATTACTTATCTAATGGTGTCAATGATTAATTAGATATATAAATGTTACATGATGGTGTTAGGGTTTTAAATATATATTTAATTAATGTGATTTCAACCATCTCTATCAGGGGGTTTATTTTGGTAATAGATGTTCAAGTTTATAATCTCATATGGTATTATTCATGATTGTTCTTGACCTTCAATGGTCAAGTAGGTAAAATGCCATAATGAAGCTTTCAGGGAAGCTATTTATTTTTTTGGATATTAATTTTCCTTTTTAATAAATATCTAAAGGGATAAACTTGATGGGATATCAATTAGTATAATGGTGGCATTTGGTGACCAATGTTATGTGATGTCATATATAGGATGCATTTTGATCTCCTAGTTTAGATGGAATTATATTAGAGATGAGCATTAATAGAAGGAATGATGATCACAATGGTTATGATGGTCAGAGTGGAAAAATGTGTAGGTTGGTCTAGATGTCTGAGGTAGTAGAGGTGCCTGTGGCTAAGCATTTGGAGGACCTCGAGGAATTGAGATAAGTCAATCTGGGAGGTAGTGGAAATATAAAGTTGTTAGATGTGGTGTCATATGTGGTAGTGAGGGTTAGTCACTATGATGGTATTAATTATTCCTTACATCATGGATTTTATTCCATGTGATATGTCTAGGTTCTATGTTGTGGATTTTTTGTAGGCTTGTTCTTATGCCTTCCATTTTTTCTCATTGTTTGTTATTCGTTGGTTTGTTAGTTTTTGTGTTTTTGTTTGGTTTTAGTTTTTCCTAGGATCTTGATGCCTTGTTGTAATCATTAATATCAATTAATAAATGGGAGAGGGATAATATAACCCTCATTGATGATAAAACAAATTTTTGTACCTAAAAAATTATAGGTTTATTTTTAATATTGAATTTGTGTAAATAATAATTTTTTGGTTACAAATCCAATTCTATGAATCAAAATCAAGTATTATCAATAGGATTTGACATTTTAGATTAGTTTTAATGTTTATTTATATCAAACTATATGAATATGTGTTGGTAAAGTGAGAAAAAATATAATTTGGCATCGTACATCTAAAGACATACTACATGGTATAGATAATGCTTCGTTGTACTAGACATTTTCCTAGTATCTTTAGAATACAAATATTTTTTTCACTTTTTCTTAAATATATGTTGGGGGTTGAGGGGAATTTATACCATAAAAACAACAGAGTATTATATAATTGTGTGAAAACATAAAAACATTCATGGTCCATACTCATACCAACTCTTCACTAATTAAATAGAAGAAGAAGAGAGGATAAACAAAATACAAAGGAAAAACCTTGAACTTACAATATGATAAATCAAGACAAAAGATTGTATTTAGCTTTAGTAGTAATTTAAATATGAATATATAGATATATTAATAATATCAATGAGAATAAAATCTATCTATGGCACCCTAAACCAAAAAATATGTCCCAAAGCAGTGAAAAAAACCTTGACAATAAGAGAGACACTTTGAGTTGTTGGACCCTAGTTCACAAGATTGCCATTATTCTACCTTTGAAAGTTCATTGTTCTACTATGATTTTTTTTTTCAAATTATATATTCCTATTAATTTTTTAAAGTTCAACTATAGCGAACATAGATATTCCCTATAAGTTTTTTAAATATTTATCTTGTATGTCATCATATGTAGAGCACTAAATCCATATTATTATGGTGGCATCAAGTACATCTCACTTATTACTTTCATATATTGGAATGGAAATGATACTTTCATCTTAATTATAAACAAATTGTATTAAATTTAAATTCAACTCAAATCCCCACATATCATTGTTTTAAAAATAAAAAACTTTAAAATAATATACCAAATATACAATAACAATTCTATATTGTAGTGCATCCATAATCAAATTTAGATGCCAACATAAATTTCATAGATTTTAATATGGGATGTCATTTATAATATTGATGGTCTTGAAAAATATTATTATAGTCTTAAGCCACTTACATACCATGAAAATGTGGATATCCAAGGTTAACTTATGAGTTACTTTATCTTCCATTGAATGGAAAACTACTAGTACTCATTAAAATTGTTAAAATCTTAGAGAAATTTTGAATTTTGAATATACTACTGAGAATATTACCTTCACATAGAGATTTATTAATAACAATGAATATGTTAGTGGTCAAATGGAATGAGTAACCAACTGTGACTAATTCCATATGATATATATTAGTTATGGTCTTACTTGTGTAGATATAATTCATTTAATTTAAGAGTTATATATTGATAATTATATTAAGCATTGATCTTCCATGTTTTAAATCTCAACAACCCAATAATTTTGGGTAACAGGGTAATAAAAATATATCAATTTGTAGAAAATATAGAAAAATAAATGTTGAAAAATTGCACACATGGGAAAGCAAATCACACTTTAGGCCATAATCATTGACATAAAATCCATGTTTATTAAGATACACTATAGCCCATGCCCATGGGGGGCACATGTACATTAGCACTATGCACATTTAATTAAATCCACCCAAATGACACTTTCATCTACCAACTATGTAATTGTAGGCCCTTAGATTTATTTCCCATTGGATGTTATATCTAAACTTTTTAATTATGTTATATTTATTTATGTTTGGTTTTACATTCTTGGCAACATTTTTTTTAATTTTATTTTTGACATTTTAGATTTTTATATACAAATGTGAAAAATTTTGATTATTTTGTAAATTTTTGTTTAGTGTTATAGAAACTTTTTGAAAAAATAGCTTCACATTTTTAATGCAATAAAATTAGATTAATATATTTAATTTTATTCTAATATTTCAAAGCCCATCCTCTAATAGTATAATACATCTTAGTGTTTTCTTTCTACGATTTTTAAATTTCATAAGATTATTTTTATAACATAATTATCTTTAAACAATAGATATTAAAGTGGTATCATGCACTAATTTAAATATGGTTTTCATAAATTTTGAATTTCAATGTTGAATGAATAACATTCATATTTTTTTTCCAAGTTCTAGCCAAGGATACCCATCAAATTTAACTCTTACATTGATGTCCTTAAAATGGCCTTCAAATTTAGAACCTTGTCTTGAATTTTTTTTCTTTTTATCAAATATGAGTAAATTCTTTTAGAGAATCTAGATTTATAAACTGAAGGTGGTAACATTGATTAGAGCTATGAACTAGTCTAAGACACAAAAGAGAGCCCTAGATCACCCTTCCATCCACAAATTTCCAACATTGTTAGCATCAATGACATCACTAGTGTCATTGATGTCACGAATGACCACAACCAGCGTCACATACCATGTGAGATTTGAACCTAGGTTAGAGTGGACAAAACAAATCCAATTAACCATGTGTTATTTTCTATAAATCTTATCTATTTAACATTTGCCTTCAAATGGTATTATTATTTTAATAGTTTAAGGAATACACATTAGAGAATATATATATATATATATATATATATATATATATATATATATATATATTAGTTTTAACTATAATTATAAGTATGATATGATGTATAATTAGTGGAGTTTTGATCAATCCATGAATACTAATTTGTATATATCAATATAGTATTATTTTATGTGATTAATAGATTATAAATCATTGAGTTCTAATAAAAGAGTCAACTTTTCTTACTAGTTAAATGTAATTAGTTTAATAGTTAGCTAAGAGATGTGTGCATCTTATTATCTAAATTGATGATAATATGAGAGATGTGGCATCATTATGTAGAGTTGCATGGTCACAAACTTTGGTTTTCATCCTTTACCCACTTCAAACCTTGTGAATTCACCTAATTATGAGATTTTGACATGTGGCATCATCACACAAAGTCATGTCATTTTATACCTTTGTTCTCATTTTTACCCATTTTAAAACATCTGGTAGAAATGTGAGAAGAGGACTTATCACATCATCATGCAAATTCAATTTATCATAGGTTTTTATTATTTTGCTTCTAACTAGATTGTTAATTGATAAAATTATTTTGGACCTAGGTAGAATTTACACATGCTTATTCTACACAAGTATATCATATTAAGAATAAATTATGAATAAATAATCTAATATTATTCTTATATTGTGTAAACTAGACCATTTTTGAAATATAGTCCTAATTAGTACTCTAATACTTAGGCAATGTATGCAATATGGCCCCTATGGTATTTATTAGAGTCTTTCCTAGTACCCTAACACTATTTCTTATAGTAACCCCACTGGGTTAGACATAAATATTTTTTAATTAAAAACATAAACCAAATATATATTTCACCATGATAATCTATAGAGACCATATGAAATACACAAGGTGTGATAATAGCAACAAGCATAATACATTACCTATCACTGATCTCTAAAATCATAAGAGTGCACATCATAATGTGAATATAGAAAGTAATCACATTAAATCTACTATAACTATAACAAGTCTACATCCACCACTATCCAAAAAAGTAATAAAAACTCTTCATGATAATATTTAATGATAAGTACAATATAATACAATTTACAAATATGATACTTGGCTTCCATAGAACATAATTCTCAAACTTTAAGTATCTATGGCAATCTCATGTGTCGTCTTAATAGGTAGTACTACTATGGGGAGGGAGAAAATCATTTGAGTGCTTTTCCACATCAACCATAGACTAATGATACCTTAAATTAATCCCATCAAGAAATGTCTCTCCCTTCATGGATGAGTAGATAATGATAGAATAGGAATCTAGAGAGATAAACAAGTACCTATGTGCTATATGATTCTAAACTAAACATGAAGTGTATCATAGAAATATATTCTATTACAAGATATCAAATAAACATGTGAATAACACTCATGAAATGATAATATCTCACTAGACATACATTGGCCCAAACATTTTAAAATAATAAATAATAATAACCTAAATCAATCAAATTCATACACACCACTTAATCAAACTGTCTTCATATGTTATTGTGAGACTAGTAAGCCAGTGAAGTCCATGCCACTCCTTACTCTATATCAAAATTGGAGTTTGGTCAAATACAATTCAAAAAAATATTCATTTAATTTACATCCTTCTTAGCAAATAAATCATATAATATGCTATACATAGTATTAACCAAAGCATAAATTTATTCTTTCAAGCAAATGAATGAGTCTTATACTAATTTCTATCCCATACTAGAATTAATGACTATAGTCTATACCACCCAGGTAAAATAAACATAACTATAGATTTTAACTACCATAATTTGTTTCCAAACTTACTACACCAATGATAAACCATATTACCGTAGTCTAGTATTCTAAGACAAAGTAATCTTCAGATAAAGTAATCTTAAAATCATGGAATCATAAGTAATTATACAAGTAAATATATATAATTAAATAAGTCATAGTTTCCATAGAACACAATAATATACTGACATAGCATTCATTAAACTCATAAAAAAAATTTGCATGTATACATAAATTCTTACCAACCGTTATAAAACACACTATTCACAACAATAACCAGTATGTATACATCAAATCAAAAAATTGTAAATGTAATTATAGGCATAACATTTATAGTATGTATCATCCAGATACAATATAATTTTATACTGTAATTCTCTATGATATCTCATACTGTTATATGTTCTCAACTACATAAAAACACATAATCTAAATGTATTATTTCAAGAATCAAGTGACACACATACATAATAGTAACTAAGTACAGATCTATACCACTAGGAAATACCTTGCGTATAAAATGCATACTAGCATTCATGGATTTATAACATATACACACACATCATGATGCACTTATTACATGCTAAATATGACCAACCATTAAAACATATTACCATCTACATAATATGTGCCATACATAAATATTCAATATGGAATATATATAAAACTCACAACAAATCAATCATGCATGCAGAAATACAGAATTTATAAACCTTTTATGACCTCTAATTCTAATAAATTAATTTTATTTCAAGGAGATTATTCTTAAAGGTTATAGTTTATGATTCCTAAGGAACTTAATGACCTACTAAATTCATCTATTGAACTATAAGTATAATTCTTATATGTGAGTACTTGTGCATCATATTATACGCCATATGTAGGTACTCTAATACTATGCAATTACTAAACCATGGTTCGGTATTTTTAAGCAAAACTAATAAGCCTCATAATCAAGCTAATGAAGTAGTCACAAATATATAGAAACACATATTTTTATTTAATAACTAGAAAATCTAGAACTTTGTTTTCCTAAAACACAAGTAATCCAGTTTAACAATCAATTTCTATTTAAGGGTTTATAAGCAATCATTTGCTAAGTCATCTTTAAGTAATTCATTTTCTTCTAGTTAATATTCCACCTGAAGATTATATCAATAATAATATATTCCAAAATTTTATTTATTTTATTAAACACATAACTTATTATAGCATTAATTTACATGTGTTGATTTCCATACATTAAGGAATAAAAAATCTACGCAAGTTTTAACTCACGATAGGAGGTAGCTATGTTTAAACCATTCGATACCACATACACAATGTCTTATGTTTATAAATTGCCACTGCTATGGTTAACTACGTAATAAGTGCTAAGATATGTTCTTGTATTACCACTCCCTTACAATAATCACAAATTTTAGGACTTATGTTGGTGTATGCTTTTTTTTACATGGGTTTTGGCTACACAGTTGCATATTGCTTGCTTAGGAACTTTAGATTCATGTTGGTTATTTGCAAATTTTAATACCACATTCACTAGAATGGGTTATATCTTTCCTCCTACAACCTATATATGTACATGTTCCCTTTTATATTCTTAATGCAATATTGTGTGGATCATTTGTCTCATTCCTCTTATTCATTTCTTACAGTTGTGTGTTTGTGTTTGCTTAGTATTGTTTTATGCAATACATGTCTCACATAGCATATTGAATTAGGCGAATTCACTCAGATCAATATTCTTGGAGCTCATTTTGATATGGTATTAGAGGTAATCTAGATCTGAGGATTATCGGGTATATTCTTCAAATTTTTCATTGAATTTGTCTCTTTTTATTTTTGATTTGGGCTTAGAATTTTTATAATATTTATTTTTATTATAGAAGCTTGGCATCATAATATTTCTTAGCATTTACATTTAATCTAATGCTTTACTTGATTTTCCACTAGTAAATTTTTTTGGGGAATTGTATAAATTAGATCTGGTTTTTTATCAATTTATCTTTTATCAAATATTAATCTATTATAAATATATATAAGAGTGATTTATGGAATATGAGATATCTATATGTATCTTGGGTCATTAAGGACCTTTCCATTGAGTCTAGAAGGCTCGAGAAAGTCAAGATCAAGTTTAGTTTCATCAAATTTGGAGATCTGAAGCATTTTTATGAAGGTTTAAATTTTAGAGAAGGTTTCAGATCTGGAAGGTACCAAAACATTTGTACCACTTTCAGCCAAATTTGACCCCACCATCATGTTTAAAAGGCCAAAATCTATATAGATCAACTTTTGTTTTTTCAAATTTTGATATCTAAGGCATAATTGGTAAGGGTTTGAAGTTGGATAAAATCAAATCATAGCTGTGACAGTGATTTGTCTATCAAATTTAATCCACTAAAGTTTTATAGAATATTTTTTAGTAGATTTTACCAAATTTAGCACTAGATTTGGTAATTTCACTAGATTTAATGGGGTTCTACATTTGGCTGGAGGTTCTCTAGATTTGGTGGAATTTTTTTAGTAGACCTCCAAATTTGCTAGCTTCTTCAAATTTGGTGACATCACACTAGATTTAGCAGAGGTTTCATTTTTTCAAATCTACCACCCTCATGAATGAGCACTCTATCCTATATCAGTCAACTTCAGAGGACCATATCTTGGTCATATGAGCTCCTTTTTTTAGGCAATTTATTTTGATTTGGGGTAAAATTTCTTTCTCATCATATTGGTACAATTTTGTTTTCTTTTTGGTGTTTATTTTTTCCAAAAATTATATATTATCATAGATGTTTCTCAGTAACCCTCATTTTTTACCCTTCCAAGGCTTCGTTCAGGCACATACAGTAACATTTTTTGTGAATTTTTTTTGAATGTGCATGATTTTTTTTGTAATTTTTATTGGTATTATCTATTTTATCTATTTCTATCAAAAAATTGTACTTTATTTTCTATGGCCTTTTTGGATTTTTTATTCACTAAAATCAAATCCACTTCATTAACAAGTGGCAATTCTAATATGTACTAAATTATAAAGTGACAAAATTTAGGGGGATACCTGACATAGTTTCAGGAGGGTCATCTTGTGGTTGTGATTTAGTTGTGCAACTCTATCTTTATATGTACTTTTGATTTTCTGTAACAACAACAAACATATTAAATCTTAATTATGAAATGGATCTTAGCTCTGTTAATGCACTCACCCCTTTCAACTATCAAGAATGGAAAAATAATATCACTATGGTTCTTAGAAGTAAAAGGTTGTTTTGCATAACTATGGGGTTAGAACTTGAGCCAACAGTGAAAATAGATAAGATAAAATAGTTTAATAAATGTGATGAAGCTTTTCAGTTATTATGTCTTTTAGTATCACCTGATCTCTTATTTCACATAGAGTCAGGAAAATCTCCTAAAGAAGCATGGGACAACCTAAAAAAATTATTTGGGAAAATTGAAACTATGAGGGTTCATGAGCTTGAGATTGAGCTAATTAGTTTAAGTCCTAGAAACTTTGATTGATTGGAATAAGTCTTCACCAAGCTTAAGTCACTTATATTTTAGTTAAAATAGTGTGGAACTGAGAAGAAATATGAGTAGTTAGTTCTTTCTATACATATAAAATTAGGACCTGATTACTCTATATTTGTCTCTACTTTCTATACGACCAAAATAACCATGGGATCCAACTAGTCAATGCCATCCTTAGATGAATTTATTATAGATTTAACTAAGGAAATAGATAAATTAATCCATATGGGAACCCTAAAGTCTTCCAAACCTTCAACCCTCATTGCTTAGAATAGGAAACCAAGAGCTTCTAGAAACAAGGATAAGAAACAAAAGAGTAAGGATCATGAGAAAAACAAAGATCAGAAAACCACTACTAAAACTAGCACTAAACTTCATCCTCTAAAGAGAAAGCTAAGAGAGAAAAGGTTAAGTTCTCATATTGCAAGAAGTTTGGGCATGATGAGCATAAGTGTATGAAGAAATAGATTGACCACCTTACACATCTCTTAGAGAAAAAAATATAGGGGTCCTTGAGTCTGTAAAATAGTCATCATCAACCAAAGAATCTTATAAGGCATAGGAAAAAGGAAAGGAAAAACCTAAGGGCAAATCTTTAGTTTCAGTAGCTTCTGCATCTACTTCATCTTGGGTTATTGATTCTAGTGCTTTACACCATATTAGTTTTTCAGAGGTTGAGTTTCTTGACTTAGAGTCCTATAGCATGTCCTCCATCACTTTGGCTAATGACACTCTAGAAGAGGTTGTAGGAAGAGGGACTATTGAAGTTGAAAGTGGAACATTCACACATGTTCTAAGTGTACCTTCACTATCAACTAATCTTCTTTTAGTGTATCTAATTACCCACATAGAGCAAGGCATGAGAGTCAAGTTCACTCCAGATTTAGTTTAGATTAGAAAGCTACATAGTACTCTATAGTTGCATTGGGGAGGAATAATGACCATTCTAGGCTGTACACCTTCTCCCATTTTTCTCCAAATGTTCCTCCTACCACATTGCTTACCCATTCAAATGGAGTTAGAAAACTATGTCATGAGTGGTTCAACCCCTTAAATACTACTATCTTAAGCAACTGAGTCAGTAGGATATATTTATATGTTTACCTAGATTTAAATTCTCTAAGGGACTATGTGAGGGTTATGTCCTTGGCAAACATCTCAAAGAAAAATTTGACAAAGTTAAAGCTAGGAGAGCTACAGTACCTATTGAGTTGATTCATAGTGATTTCATGGGGCAGTCTCCCCATCCTTATTTTACTAGGGTAAAATATGTCCTCACCTTCATTGATGATTTTTTTAGATACACATGGATCTACTTTCTTAAACAAAATTCTAAATTTTTCAATAATTTTAGCTGAGAATTAATCTAGAAAGTGCATCAAAATTTTATGATCAAATAATGGGGGGGAGTACATAAACCATAGATTTAAGTAGTTTTCTACCATCAAGGGGATTAATCTTCAATGGATAGTATTGTACACTCCTTTTTAGAATGGTGTAGCAGAGTACAAAAATTGATCATTTAAGGAGATGGCTAACTATATGATTCACTCTAGATCATTGGCTCCATAGTTCTAGGTAGAAGCCATTAATTGTGCATGTTACATTCAAAATCAGGTTCCTTAAAAAGCTTTAAAGGTCATCACTCCTTATGAATCTTTTCATAATAAGAAACTATAAGTGCATCATTTTAGGGTCTTCAGATCACTGATGATGGCTCGTATTCCCAAAAAGAAATGTAAGGAAATGAAGGTTCAATCCAAACCTTGCATCTTTTTAGGGTATCTATATGGGGTCAAGGGTTATAGACTTCACCACCCGATGAGTCATCATTTGTTCATTGAGAGTAGTGTTAAGTTTCAGGAGAGTCCCATTGACTCTTTACTTAACACTTTCCACTTTATATTAGTTTCACTTAGTTTGGATGAGCAGTTGAAGGGTTCAAATCATTTAGAGTAGGTTCCTGAGGTAGAGGCCAATTCTTCTTATTCTAGTTCTAATAGAGAGTAAAGTGATGGGGAGTCATCCTCATCCACTTCTAATCATACTTTAGAGGATGAGGATTTGGCACCTAACTCACCCATTTTTAGCCTTGTTTAAACTCGACAGACACTTGAGAGTGTAGGCACTTGGGCAAAGAATCCAGATGATCACATACAAACTTCAATAGACTTTTAGAGTGTACCACATGCATTTTTACTTCCACATCAGATCTATAGACTTTCAAAGAGGATTTAGGCATACTTGAGTGGGATAGAGCCATGGATGAAGAATATGATTCCCTAATTAGAAATCACACTTGGGATTTGACTTCTCTTCCTAAGGAAATAAAGATGGTTTGATGTCACTAGATATATTGGACCAAGTATACTATAGATGGGTCTATTCACAAGTGTAAGGCTAGATTGGTAGCCAAGGGATTTTCATAAGTAGTCAGCATCAACTACTCAAAGATATTTTCACTCATGGCCAAGATGACTATGATCATACTAATCCTTGTTGTAGCCATAACAGATGGATGAAGTGTATATCAGATAAACATGAAGAATTCATTTATTCACAGAGAGCTTGAGGAGGATATCTACATGGAGCATCCATCTAGTTTTGTTCAAGATTCTTCTTTAGTGTGAAAACTAATAAAATCCATTTATGGCCTCAAAAAAGCCCCCTGGGCTTGCTATGACAAAATGGATTCCTTTATTCTCACTTCAAGTTTCACTAGATGCCACTCAGATCCCAATGTGTACTTCCTATAGTAGGATGTGTTAGGTTGTGGAGCTAAAAGCTTTAACTGTTACAAACATGGATGAGGTTGCTGAGTTCCAGGGATACTGGCATCGGCAGTGGGACTGACATCGGTCATCCACAGTACATAAGGGCAACCGACATCAGCAGGAGGTCGGCCGACATCGATCACCTCCAGGTAGACAGGGACCGATGTCGGTCACCTGTGGTGGTTCCAAAACTATTCATTGCATGGACAGTTAGTTTATTGAACTGAGTGTTTACATGTTAAGGGCTAATTATAGTCTCGAGCTACATTTTTAATTATTGTTTGCATGGGATCTATATAATAGACTCATGGGCTGTATTGTAATTAAGGATTCAAGGAAAGCTTGAGATCCTTCTAAGTAAGATCATTTGAGTTGCAGGTTTTTGCAAGCTTATGGGAGATCTACTTGAAGTACTTTGAGTACTTGGTGTACTGGTAGTGTTATTACTGACTAGTTGGAGAGGTGAACACCAACTTTGTGTTGAGTTGTGTGTTGGGACCATTTTTGGTAGGAGAGTGAACTCTTGATTGAGAATTACTGTGTACACTAGAAGTATGGGAAGCTTCTAATAGGTGTGGAGAAGAAGTGGCATCTTCTTTATTGTATTTTCTTTCTGGTTGAGTATTAATACAAGATAGTGTATTGTCTCTCATATTCTGTGCTATTTGTGAATTCTAGCTACTTGTTCATTCTGGTATAATTCTGTGTTTAGTTGCTAATACAAGGTAATCATATATACTCTTATTGGTGGAGTTGGATCCTAACAGTTGGTATCAGAGCTTTTGGTTGGGTTTACTAATAGGTTGTATTAGATCTGGTTAGTGTTTGTTGATTACAGGTTACTCACAGGGGTTTCTATTTGAGTGGGAGTATAGCAATGATAGAAGAAAGTAGGCTACGAATGGAGAAGTTTAATGGCAAGAACTATCAATTATGGAGGATGCAGATTGAATATTATCTATATCAGAAAGATTTGTACTTACCATTGGGTGGGGTTGCATGCAAGCCCATAGATATGAAGGATGAAGAATGGAATGTTCTTGATTAGAAGGCTCTGGGATCCATAAGGTTGAGCCTTGCATCGTCTGTGATTTCCAACTTATCATAGTGTAAGACAACGGAAGAGTTGATAGAATCTTTGGCAAATTTATATGAAAAGCCCTCTGCTTCAAATATGGTATTTCTTATGAAGCAATTATTTAATTTGCAAATGTTGGATGGTGGATCTGTACATAGTCATCTTAGTGATTTCCATGGTTTGGTAAACCAATTAATTTTAGTCAATATTGATTTTGATGATGAAATTAAGGCTCTCTTAATCTTGTGCTCATTACCTGAAAGCTGGGAGAGTTTGGTAATGGTAGTTAGCAATACTGCGTCTGCTTCAAAAATATTAAAAGTGGATGATGTTGTGAGTGTAATCTTGAATGAAGAGATTCTCAGGAAAAGCACAAGTGAATCATCAGTGAATGCTTTGAGTTTTGAAAGTAGGGGAAGGCAAAGAGAGAAGATCGAGCATGGGAGATCAAGGTCCAAGACAGGCAGGAGATCCAAATCTAGGTATGGCAGAATAACCTGCTGGAAATGTGGAAAGCAAGGGCACTTAAAGAGAGATTGTTGGGTGAATGAAGATAAGCATGAAGGACATGAAGAAGCAGATGTTGCAGATTATGTTGCACAGGATGCACTGGTATGTTCCTTAGATAAAGTAGAATCTTGGATTTTAGATTCTGGTGCCTCTTTCCATGCATCCCCAAATAGGGAATTTTTTCATGAATATGTTCAGGGAGACTTTGGAGAAATTTATTTAGGGGATGGTAAGCCTTGTCAAATGATTGGAAAAGGGAAAGTGAAGCTAAAATTACAGACGAGCAACACATGAGTGTTGAAGGAGGTCATGCATGTCCCAATCCTGGAGCGGAATTTGATTTCGGTTGGAAATTTGGGTGATGAGGGTTGCACAGTAACTCTCATAGCAAACTCTTGGAAAGTTACCAAGGGTGCACTTGTTGTAGCAAGAGGTAAAAAAGTAGGTACACTTTATCTATCCACTTGTATTACTAATTCTCTTTCTGGGTTATCTACTTTAGCTGTAGATTCAAAGATGTGGCTTAATAGGCTTGGTCACATGAATAAGAAAGAGATGCATGTTCTTGAGTCAAAGGGTATGCTTTCAGATTTGAAAAGCATGGATCAAGATTTCTGTATGCAGAAGAAGAAAGTGATGTTTCTTGAGAGATCTGATGTTAGTAACAAGAACAGGAAAGCCTTGGTTTTCAAGGAGAAGGTGACAGATAGAGATCAGCACAAGGGGTTGAAGAATTTTGAGCAGAGTAAGGTTGATATGGACAAGGGTTTGATCCAAAAGGAGCTCATGGGTAGAATTCATTTCTCACAAATAAAACACAGAGACTGACATTGGTTGGAAAACTGGCATCAGCATCCAGACAGGGACTGACGTTGACTATGTGTAGCCTAATGTCGGTGACTCAAGACAGATAAACACTAGCATCAGTCAGGAGGAACTGACATTAGTAATGAGGTAGTCACATAGAACTGACATTGGTCGGGTGCAGACTGAGATGTGACTAACCTCGGTCACTGAGATGGATTTTGGGTGGACAGCAAGCTGTCAAGGAGTCTCAAGTGCCCATATGGAGGACTGAAAGGGTATGTAAGCCTCAAATTCATCATTTCCCTTCTTTACACTACTTGTTACTCACTGATGGTCAAGAATCAGGAAGTTATTAAAGAAGCAGATCAGGTGGATCCAGGAAATAGTGGGAGCTTGGCATGTATGAGGAATGTGATTCCTTGGAGAAGAACCAAACAGGAGTTTTTGGTGGAGTTGCCAACTAGAAGAAAGCACTGAGAGATGAATGGATTTTAAGGATGAAGAAGAGTGTAAATGGACATGTGAGACAATAGGCCAGGTATATGGTCTTGTGTAAGCTGCAAGACAATAGAGGTTTGACCATTGTGTTTCTCTTCACCAGGTTGGATAATATTAGCTACATTATCATATTACTATATTGTGTGCTTGTTGCAGAGTCACATATGCAGGGAGTTGCTAAACTAAAGGTAAAGCTAGTTCAGAGGTGTGTCATGAGGAATCTGGGAGCAGCAAGATTCTTTGGCATGAGTGTGTTCTAGGGACATGGAAGGTCATAGGTTGACTTTTTTTCAGGATGATTATGTGAAACTGGTTAGCACATTGATGGTTGGACAATTATATTGAACAGTGTCTTGATTCACATAATGAGGTTGAGTACATGTGTACTAAACCTAAGTTTTCCCAAGTAGTGGGACCTATCAAAAAGTTTGGAGCCAATCTGGGAAAGAAGCACTGGAGGGCAGTTCACTAGATTCTCAGGTATCTGAGAGGGACCAGCAGTAGGTTGACATGTTATGCAGGGTCAAGTTCTTTTCTACATGGTGTGTAGATGTGGATGTGGCAGGTGATTTGGATGACAGGAGGTGCACCACATGATTTGTGGTGGTTGGTCTTCGAGAGTGATCTTGAAGAGGGATACAAAGCTAAGGGAATAAACTAGATGATGTACAGGTACAGGTACAATTGCAACTGTTTATCTCCAAGTGTGAGATTGTTAGGTTTTAGAGCTAAAAGCTTCAACTATTGTAGACATGGAGGAGGTTGCTGAGTTCTAGGGATACTGGCATTGGTAGTGGGACCGACATCGGTCATCCATAGTGCAGAAGGGCAATTGACATCGACAGGAGGTTGGCCGACGTCGGTCACCTCCAAGCAGACAGGGACCGACATTGATCACCTGTGGCAATTCCAAAACTATTCGTTGCACAGATAGTTAGTTTGTTAAACTGAGTGTTTGCATGTTAAGGGCTAATTATAGTCTCGAACTACGTTTCTAATTATTGTTTGCATGAGATCTATATAATAGATGCATGGGCTGTATTGTAATTAAGGATTCAAGGAAAGGTTGAGATCCTTCTAAGTAAGATCATTTGAGTTGCAGGTTGTTGCAAGCTTATGGGAGATCTACTTGAAGTACTTTGAGTACTTGGTGTACTGGCAGTGTTATTACTAACTAGTTGGAGAGGTGAACACCAACTTTGTGTTGAGTTGTGTGTTGGGACCATTTTTGGTAGGAGAGTGAACTCTTGATTGAGAGTTACTGTGTACACTAGAAGTATGAGAAGCTTCTGATAGGTGTGGAGAAGAAGTGGCATCTTCTTTATTGTATTTTCTTTCTGTTTGAGTATTAATACAAGATAGTGTATTGTCTCTCAGATTCTGTGCTATTTGTGAATTCTAGCTACTTATTCATTCTAGTATAATTCCGTGTTTAGTTGCTAATACAAGGTAATCATATATACTCTTATTGGTGGAGTTGGATCCTAATAGGATGATTCATTATTAATACTAGTTTTATATGTTCATGACCTTTTTATCATAGGTAGTTCTTCTTTGACTATCTCACTACTGAAGAAAAATCTTCAGGATAGATTTGACATGGTTGACTTGGGATTACTACACTACTTCCTTGGCTTTGAGATCTCTTAGACATATTTAGGGATGTCACTTTCATAGTGCAAGTATTCTCCTAATCTTATATCACAATTTTATATGGCTAGCTGTAAGCCATCTCTGACTCCATTCCTATCTAGAGTCAAGATTGAGGTAGATTGTTCCACTACATTAGGTGATGCTACCTTGTATCGATAACTTGTTGGCATCCTTATTTACTTGACTCACACCTAACCAGACATCTCTTATGTTATTGGCATTATTTTGAGATTCATGTAGGAACCCCATGAGTTGCATTAGAAAGCATCTAAGAGGATCTTGCACTACATTCAAGGTTCACATATGTATGGGATACACTATAGGGTTGGATTAGATTTTGTCTTGGTCAGCTACGCAGACTCAAATTAGGCTAGCAACATTGGGAGTCGTAAGTTCACTTTAGGTTATAGTTTCTCATTAGGTTTTGACCCCATCTATTGATTGAGCAAGAAGCAAAATTCTATTGATCTATCTTTTATAGAGGTAGAGTATAGTCGAGCTATTAACATAGCTACTAAGGCTATTTGGCTTTAAGGGATCTTTTCTAAGCTTTGTATTTAGATTAGGTGGCCTACAATCATATTTTTTGATAACTAGAGCACCATTCAAATTTGCAAAAAATTGATCCTTCATCAAAGGACCAAACACATGGAAATTCAAATGCACTTTAGTTAGGATCCGATTCATGAGTAGGTCATTGACTTATTATTTTTCTAGTCTTCAAAGTAGGTTATTAATATCTTTACCAAACCTTTCACTAAGATCAAGTTCATTCATCTATGAGCTCTTCTTGGGGTGCGATCCACTTTGATAGCTTCATCATCTTTAGGGGGGCCTTCTAGCCTCTTCTCTTCTTCTTTTGTCTCTCTTTTGGAGGTAAGTTTTTCTCATTAGGTTTTCTCCCTTTCTCTACTTTATGAGAGATTGAATTGTACAAGGATAACTCATCGGCCCTTGTTATTGGGACCCATTATTTGATTTTTGATGTCATCACCTACCTAAGCTGTGCTTATGAGGGGGTGTTTGTGTATACTTTTTTTCCCATGGGTTTTTGCTACATGGTTTCATTTTGCTTGTGTAAGGGATTTAAAGTCATGTTGGTTATTTGTAAATTTTAATACCACATTCACTAGAATGGGTTATATCTTTTTTCCAACAACCTATATATGTACCTTCTCCCTTTCATATTCTTAATGCAATATTGTGTGGATAATTTGTCTCATTCCTCTTATTCATTTCTTGTAGTTATGTGCTTGTGTTTGTTCAGTATTATTTTATGTAATATGCATATCACATATCATATTGAATTAGGTGCATTCACTCGGATCAATATTCTTGGAGCTCATTCTGATAACTTATGCCCATCGAGAAATTATAAAACTCATATAATTATAGCTATAGTGGAAATATATTACAAGACTAAAAGAAATTACATTAAAAACCTAGTTTATTTCTTGTTCTCTACATAATCCAAACTAAGATAAACTTTTCGAGTCCCACTACAAAAGATGGATAACTATAAATTTCCTTTATAAAACTTCTCAAAATATTTTCAAATCCATAATTTTTATGTTTGATGTTTTTAATAAGGAACCAAAGTTTGAATAATTTCATTTAAATCATTTAAGTCCTTTGAATGATCCATTAGGATTAAAAAAATCACAATCTTCTTTGCAGATAGTCGTAGTCAAATTTCCTACAACAAAGTAGGATTTTATGATAATCATTCTTAATTACATCGACCATGACATCCTTGGGGAGATCATTTTGTAGAGATTGACATTGAGATTTTTGCTCAGATTATTTTATTATTTCCCAAAATAGTGAGGCTATAATCCCTAGGGTTTTGGAGGCATACTAGGAAAGATTTAACATAATATTACCTGAACCATTATTCAAGTTAGGGGACTTTTGATGTTCTTTTATTCTATAATATATGATGTTATGATTATAATTCTTATTTTTCTTCACTATTTTACTTATTTTGGGAGTATACATAGAAGAAGAGGAGTAGGATTACACAATTGAGTTAAAATCATAAGATAAAGGTAGTTTTAGGGTTTTCATGCCACCATTATTATTTTATTTGTTACATACAAATGTTATCATTGCACCACTTAAAAACATCAATAGATATCATTTTCCTTTAAATTTCATCTTATAATATTTACATAGGTAGTATATTATATAAAAATTATAATATTATGGTTTATTTTATTTTAATTTTATGTATAAGAATACTACTATCACCATATAGCTTATTATCTTTTGCTAACACATAGTGAAGAAGTAAATATATATATATATGAAGGCTCAACAGGTCAGGTAAGTTTTATGGAGAGATGACATACTAGCATGGTCATGATTACTCAACAAATTTCAATCCTAACTCTAACATTTTTATCTCATCTAACTAGTAGATGAATAGGATGATTTCCAAATTGAAATAAAGATATTAACAACGACGCATGGTTTCACTGTGTATGATATAGCTATGTTTTGGCAATAACTCTCATAATATACTATTATCCAATTTCATTGATAAGTAAGCAATTACTATCCATTCACTAATATTAATATTCATATTTCATTATATATAATAGTTAAAATCAAACTTATAATTAATACATAGAGATCTTGAATTATTCCATTTGTTTTCCTATATGGTGGCACCAGACCATGTGTAAACAACCTCTTTACCCAATAGTTTAACCTATTAGTTAAATACCTATTTAAGATACATGTTAACTACATGTTTATGAATCTATATTGAGGATATGCATTGGTTTACTTAATGTCTAGTTTGAATTAGTGGTTTTTATAAAACTTATGACACATACAAATCATAAGTTAATATACATAATATGCTCAGATCATTCTTGAAAACTGAATGCACTACTTACCTCTCAAACGCAGATGAAATTTACTTGATTTAGAGGAATTCCTACTTGTCTTTCCATGTTGAACATCTTCCATTCTATCTATTTCTTCTCTAATCTCCTCTCCAAATTTGTGCCCCCTTCTCTTCTTCTTCTTCTCCAATGCATATATATCCTACCAATTCTCCTTGATCTCTTTCTTTATGTAAAGGTAGGTGTAGTTCTCCTTTACAAGATTTTTGTTTTTAACTTTTTGTTTTTGTCAATTAAATACATATTTTAATTATTTTTACCCTTTGTATTTTATATTTTTAATCTCTAATTTTTCTTTTCTTTTATTTATTTTATTTTCCTTTTTCAAAATAGTTTTCATTTTTTAATAACTATTAATATGGATTTTTCACTTGTCATAATTTATTAAATTAAATTAGAATATAAATATATTATAATAGTTTTAATGGTAAGTTTTAAATTATTAAAATAACCCGTATTTAAATTTAACTTTTCCTAAAAAAATTCTACTATCATTAAAAACAAGACATGTTACATTCACAAAAGAATTTATTATAACATCTTCATATACTGACAAATTACATAAATAAAAATCCTAAGTAAGAAGTAAAAACATGATAATTAATTATTTTTAATGCATTTCAAACATGTTCTAACTATTTTATGTGTAGGGTTTTGTCAGCTCTTTACAGACCTTTGATGTCTCCATCTACATCACCCTCTTTGATGATGCTCTCCCTCCAGCATACTTGAGGAATGAATTCTCCTACATCCACCTCATAACATAGGTAATTAGATCATATCACATGATAACATAAATTAATAATATAGCTAAAACAATACACTAATATGCTTAAAATGTAACCACATACAATAATCTAATGAAAAATAAACAGTCATGTATCATCATCTGATTAAGAAACATTCTACTAACCCATAATAACATAAATCTCAAGCTTCATCATAAATATAAATAATATCATATATGTCCACTATAACCACATAAAAATGGTCAAATAGTTTATTTAGCAAGGAATCAGGATATAACATCCTTTCACAATGAAGCTAGTCGTCAACCTTAATGACTCTTATTCAAACATAAGTTCTAATTTAAAACATTATTTAACAAAGCAATAATATGGTGTACAATATAAATTTATTGAAATAAATGGAAAATTACATGTAGAACTCATTGTAGTTCCTTCTAGTTGTACTATTCCCAGCATATGATCTCACAAGAACTTGCTATGCAACATTTCACTGCTATGCAAACATGGTTACGAGCATTAGTTACTTTGATTGGTTATATCATGACCACCTAGGGTCTAAAATGAACAAGATAGGCCCATAAACATATCCCAATGAAAGTTTCATTAACTTCCCAAAAGAACATAAGAGCATCATTCAATTCAAAACAAATGACCATAGAGAATTTCATAAAAAATCTTTCAACCCTCGACACATCTCTCTATGCTCAAAAGTGTTTTTCTCATTTCAAATAACAATAATTAGGGAACCTATCAAGAATAATGTGTATAGGTTAATACTATCACTACTCTATGTAGCTTCTGATAAGTATAACATGTCAATATTTTCACTACTCCATCGAATTCCTGATAAGTATGATGATAAATAACGACTAGAAATACCATGTTTTGATTGTATACAAAATCATGGATTGCCTATCTATAATATACATGTGTATGTCCATATGATTGATTTTTACAAGTTCTTCCTACCAAAATCCTAGATTCGATGAGTCCATCTATCAGATCCAACTTAGTAACAGTCAAGTCAATATGAGGCTAAGTAGGATACCATTCAATCACTTAATAATCACATTCCTAATTCACCACACTTCCCTCAGGTTTCCATGACCTAATGATCTCTAGAGAGTGTACAAAGCTAAATGAATCATAAATTTATACTAAAAAATCATAAAAATAAATACTACATGGTAAATAATTCTCAATGTATCATCATATATTCAAGATATGTCATACAATCAATCTATAATTGTATTAATTTCTCACTAGACAAATATAACTAGTATCGTATTTCCTAAATTAACCTATAATGTTATTATTGGTGCATTTATTTGCTTTATTACATTTACTTATATTTATTACTTAGATTGGTGCACTAATTAAGTATTATAATTAGTTTATTATATTTATTAATAATTTGCATCAGATAGGATAAGCTTACTTAGTTAGTAGTCAACTTGGACACCTATCTTGTTAGTGTGGAGTTACACTCCACTATTCTTGTAGTTAGATATCAGTTGAACTATATGTGTTGTGTGAGTTCCTTGATATTTATCTTACACACCTTGCTCTATCTAAGTAATGGTATCTTGTGTATTCTATATTAGATTAATATTGAATTATCAGAGTAATTCATCATATTTGAGTTATTTATTCATTTATATTATTATCTCAAATATATAGTTATTATTTATTACTATTACTATTTTATCTCTTATTTATGTTTTCTATTATACTCATTAGATCTTGTAGCTAATACTAATATAGTATTAGAGCTATTTTGAATCTATAGATTGCTAAATATTCAAGAAAAAAAATGCAGATATAGGATCAATTTTTTTATTTTGTATACAAACACAAATTGGAGCTTTATGGAGAATTTATGATCTCACCATTGAGTTTAGATTGCCTGAGATAGTCAAAATTATTTATAATTTTATTCAAATTAAGCAAAGGAGGTGAAATTGGCAAGGGTTTGATCCAGAAGCACCAAGCCCAAATTTGGTGGGTAGCTAAAAATCAAATTGTTTTTGAGAAAAACATACCTCATGATTATGTGAAGAAGGCATCAAAACCTATATATCCTTATAAAATTTGTTCAATTTGGACACCATCACCCAAAAGGCAATTTTTTTTGCTCCCAAGTACAACTGTATGGATAGTACAGACTATGCTATCAAAAAAAATTGGTAGGCCTAATGGATCAATAGATAAATTTGAAAGAGCAACCTTGAGAGCTCACCATTTGAACACTAGGAGGTATTTTTGAATGAATTATTTTTTAAAATCACTTAAAATTTTGTGCTCTTCACTATTGTACTTTTAGTTTTTTTCATATTTTTTCATATGTTTCTAGAATTTAAGTTTTTCTATAGTAGCTCTTGCCCATCCTTGTTTCTACAACTTCAAAGGCTCATCAATTTCACATATGAGCTCATATTGAGGTCTCATTTTTTTTTTAAATTTAATGTTTTTTTATCAAAATGCATTGGTGTAGAATGTTTGTAATAAAGTGCATATTTTTTGTACTTTTAGACTAGAGTGCCTAATTGAGCTTTTTATAAAATGGAAAAATTATAATCTAGTGTTGTAACTACAATCAATTATAATGTGCCAAAAATACTTTCTAAGTGGGATAAAACTAAGTACTTTAGGGGGTTTTGTGGTGTGTTTTGTAGTTTGATTTCTTCTTTGTGATAGTTTATTTCTAATTACATCATTGGAAATCCTAAGTTCCCACTATTAATAAAATCTAACTATAACACATCGAAACAAAATACTTAAAATACATTAATGATGCTAGGATATATGCCTTACATAACAACTCTTCTTACTCTACCTACTAATGTAAAAGAGTTACAACACTTTCTCTTTGAATCTACTAAGATAATTAGATGCATTTGATCTTACATGTCTTTAGATTTGAATTTCCATCTTGATAAATGTACAAATCCAAAAGAGGCTTGAGATAAATTAGCATCATTGTTTGGAAAAATATATGAGGTTCATGGTTACCAAATTGACAATGAACTAAACATTTTGGATCCTAAAACTTATGCTACAATACAAGACATCACTAAAGTCATAAATTTTAGAGTACAACTTTCTAAATGTAAAATTGATAAAAAGGATATTCAGTTCATTTTTAGTGCCTTACATAAATTGGGTCATGAATATTCATCCTTTATCTCTAGCTTTTAGACTCATAGGCTCACATTGGGCACAACATATCAAATGCCCACATTCGATGTATTGTCTGAGATTCTAATGGATGAATAAGCAAATTTAATAGCTATGGGTCTAATCAAGTCATCTAGTTCTTAATCTTTATTTGCAAGTCAACCTCAGCATAAGCAATTTTCAATATCAACATCAAATACGGGTTCAAGTAAAAAGAAGCAGAATAATTAGAATAAGTCATAGAAAGATAAGAATAAAGGGCAATAATCTTCCTCACAAGGAGATTATAAATACACTAATAAAAAATTGGATTCATTAAAAAAGGACTAACACTCTTTTCCCTTATTACAAAAATGGGTTTCATAGTGAACAAGATTGTTGGAAGAAAGAGATTGATGACCTTAAGGGTCTTCTCAAAAGGAATAACATCAATCAATTAAAGGATTCTTCCACTCCTTCAAATTTAGGGAAAGGGAATGCTATGACACTAGTTGTACTATAAAATTGTCCTAAGTCATGGGTACTTGACTCAGGTGCTTCATACCATATGGGTTATGATTAAGAATAATTTTATGGATTAGAATCGAGTTCCTTGCCTCATATTCTCATAGGTGATGATTATAAGGTAGATGTCATAGTAAAAAGTATAGTTGATGTTGATAGTGGTGTATTTTAGGATGTCCTCTATGTGCCATAATTATCAAATAACCTTCTCTTTATTTACCAAATCACCCACTTGGATATTGGTAGAAAAGTTGAGTTCACACCTGATTATATTTCAATCAAAAAATTTGAGGATAATGCCTTAGTTGTAGTAGGAAAAGTTCACAATAATACTTCAATTTATTCATTCTCCCACTTTATGTCTTAGTCTCCCTCTATAATGTTTCTCTCACACACTAATTTAGTGAGCAAGCTATGGCATGAAAAGTTTGGTCATCTAAACTATTGCTATTTAAAGCAACTTAATCAGTAAGAGATGGTTACATGACTTCCATAGATTCAATTTTTAGGGGGTGTATGTAATGTTTGTGCCTTAGGAAAACATATAGATGATAAGTTTGATAAAGTGAAGGCTTTAAGGGCTACACAAATCCTTGAGCTTGTTCATCATGATTTATCAAGTTCATTACATACTTTATATTTTATTAAAACTCATTATGTTCTCACATTTATTGATGACTATTCTAGATATACTTAGGTTTATTTTATAAAATTCAAGAGTGAAGTATTTGAAAGATTTCTAGAGTTTAAAGCTCTAGCAAAGAAATAATTTGGGAAGTATGTCAAGATCCTTTAAATAGATAATCAGAGGGAATATGTGGATAACAAGTTTGAATAATTATGTGCTCTTGAAGGAATTGATCTTCAACATTCAGTTGCATACACACCTTAATATAATGGTGTAGTAGAGAGGAAGAATAGACTCTTAAAAGAGATGGAAAGTTGTATGATTCATGCAAAATCATTAATACCTAAGTATTGGCCAGAAGTAATTAATTATGTTGCATATATACAAAATAGAGTTCCTCACAAAGCTTTAAATTGGATAACTCCTATTGAATCTTAGTGCAACAAGAAGATAGATGTGCATCATTTTAGAGTCTTCAGAAATCTAGCATGGGATGACATACCTTTAGATAAGTGTCATGCTTTAGAACAATAAAGTGGACTTACATATTTGTGGGATATCTTGATAGTGTTAATGGATATCAGTGCATTGATCTAGATTCACATGAGCTTCTTATATCAATAAGTGTTTACTTTGAATAAAGTTCTTTAGACTTGTATTCTATCATTTCTCAATCTTCTTCCTTATAGGAATTAGATAGTAGTGATGATGATACTCTTACTTCATCTACTCATAGGAATGATGAGGTAATACCTCCCTAGTAGGGTTTAGCAAGTCATGTTCCTCCTCTTCCTCTAGATCCTCACCCATTGATGCCTTTGTGGGCTAGACAGACTTTGACAGATGTAAAACCTCTTGTTAGAGATTCATTAAATAGAAGGAAAATACGGTCATAACATGATCTTCCATATTCCTACATTGCCATGGCTTCTGATCCATATTCTTTTCAAGAAGCCATAGGGATAGTTGAGTGGGATTCAATGATGGAAGAAGAGTATGACTCATTGATTAGGAACAATAATTGGGATCTTATTTCTCTTCCTAAGGGAATAAAATTAGTATGATGTAGGTGGATATAACAGACTAATTTTGTAGAAGATGGAAATATTGATAAGTATAAATCATGTTTAGTGGCCAAAGGTTTTTTTCAAGTGGAAGGAATTGAATATATAGAAACTTTTATGCCTATTACTAAGACGAACTCCACTCACTTGATACTATATATTGGTATAGCTCATGGTTGGGCTGTACATCAAATGGATGTGAAGATCACATTTATTCATGAGGATCTTCATGAGGAGATATATATGGAGAAGCCATAGGGGTTTTTTCAAGATTCTTCATTAGTGTGTCACTTATAGAAGTCTCTCTATGGTCTGAAACAAGCCCCTAGATTTTGGCATTCCAATATGGACACGTTTCTTCCTTCAATTGGGTTCTCTAGATGTGACATAGATCTAAATGTCTATATTCTATGATAGGAGGATTCACTATTGTACATAGTTATTTATGTTGACAATCTCACTATTATAAGGAGCATAACATTCATCATCAATAGTTTTAAGACTACACTTCATGATAAGTTTTCTATGAGAGACATGGGCCTATTGCACTATTTTTGTAGTATTCAGATAACACAATCTTCTTTTGGGATTACAATTTCATAGCCCAAGTATGCCATGAACTTGTTAGCTCGATTTCAAATGGCTGAGTGTAGGCATGCACCAACTCATTTGTTATCTATACTTAGATTTGAGATTCATTGTTCCAATCCCTTGGTTGATGCCACATCATATCACCAGCTTGTAGGTAGCCTCATCTATTTGACTCATACATGACCTGACATTTCATCTGCAGTTAGCATGGTTTCATGTTTTATGCAGACACCACATGAGCTTTATTATAGAGTTGTCAAGTACATTTTGAGATACATTTAGGGCACTATCAGATACAAGATTCACTGTATAGAAGGTACAATTTTAGACTTGGTAGGATACATATATTCTGATTGGGCTAGCAATTATGATGATCATAAGCCCACTTTTGGTTACAACTTTCACCTTAGATTCAACCCCATTTGTTGACAAAGCAAAAAACAACATGCTATTGCTCTTTCATCTATAGAGGCTAAGTATCATGACTTTGTTAATGTCACTACTAAGGCTATTTGGCTTCAGAATATTCTCACTAAGCTTGGTGTTTTATTTCAGAATCCATTAGTCATCTACTGTGACAACTAGATCACTATCTAGATCTTGAAGAATCTAGTTCATCATTAGAGAACCAAACACAAAGATCCATATGCACTTTATTAGGGAGCTAATTTAGGTGGAGATCATTGATCTTCAATTTTATCTTACGAAGGAGTAGATTATAGATATTTTCACCATACCTTTTACTAAGAGCAAGTATCTTCACTTACAATCTCTTTTGAGGGTACAAAACATTAAGTCTTAAAGGGACATCAGTTCTTTAGGGAGGGTTTCCTATACCTTCATTTTGGGAAAGAGTTTTTTCCTTTACGTTTTTTACTTTCCTCATTTATTTATACAGAGTACCTAATATGGCTACACATTGTTAGGACTCTTATCTTGATAGCCCTACCTAAGCTTCACTTATGGGGAGGGGTATTGGTGCATTTATTTGATTTATTACATTTACATGTATTTATTATTTATATTGGTGCACTAATTACTTATTTTAATTAGTTTATTATGTTTATTAATAATCTGCACTAGATAAGATAAGCTTACTTAGCTAGTAGTCAACTTGGACACCTATCTTGTAAAAGTGGAGTTCCACTCCGCTATTCAGGGTAAGATAGGAAAATATTACATAACTAATAGTTAATTTGTATTGATCATTTACACAAATTTGGCAGTTATCTTGTTAGTATGGATTTGCACTCCACTATTCTTGTAGTTAAATATCAGTTGAACTACACGTGTTGTGTGAGTTCCCTAATTTTTATCTTGCACACCTTGATCTATATAAATAATGGCTATTTATATGTTCTATATCATATTAATATTGAATTACCAATGTAATTCATTATATTTGAGTTATTTATTCATTTATATTATTATCTCAGATATACAGTTATTGTTTATTACTATTATTGTTTTATCTCTTATTTATCCATTCTATTAGATTCATTAGATCATATAACTAATTCTAATAGTTATATTCATGGTGAAGAGAAAATAATGTTAAAATTAACACAACATACAAAGGTCAAAGATCACACCATCCTTTCAACCTTATAAAGGAACAAATGAGACATATATCCCTGCTTACTTGGCTAGAATGCAATAAATTAAAAGTTTATCTCAACCCCTAAATTGACTTGATGTTTCTTACATTGTATACCCTACTCACTTATATTAAAATGTAAAATAAAATATCTCTTTAATTCAACATGATTTAAGAAAAAAATAACAATATCAATCTAATCAAGGGTGTATAATATTATATATATTATAATCAACTTATGGTTCTTAATGTAAAATTTTAATATATAATTCTTGGTTTGCTACTCCATGTGGTCTAAAATCATAAATTATATAAATTAGTGACCCCAGAGAGTCATGAGCAAAAATTAGATAACCATCATCTCAAAACTCCTATATACCTCCACAAGGTACAAAGATAAATATTGCAACTCAATGTTTCTAAAACACTATCTACTTACCAAATTTTTGAGTATAGTTTCACAATCTATTTCCACAACTGGGAGAAATGAAAAACTAATCATAAAGATGTATCACTCCATTCAATCCTTTAACTTCTCTCGAAACAAGAAATATAAGACATTCTCCCATAAACTTCAAGGGAGTATAGACAAACATCATTCTCAAATAAGTTCCCATAAAAGAGAACACTAAAACAACATCATGAAAATGTGAATCCTCTCTGTAGCTTATAATGACATCAAAAAATAATGAGATAATTATGAATCATCTCTAAGCTAACTAAGAGAGATGTCACTTATTCCTAAAACACACGACTTAAAGGTGTCAACCATAAACAAACTCCTAACACATAGGAACTCTCAACTAAAATAACAACACTCTAATGCAATAAAATTCCCACTATACTAGGTGGTACCAAAACTAAAATGGTGTTATAAGATTTTTCATTCTTAGGATTGGTGAATAAAATAAGGTACAAAATTAAATCATAAAAATATATAGTAAGTGAGAAGGATCCTAAACTTTAAAACACTCACAATAGAAAACACAAATGGTGAAGGTGACTTGATTACCAAAAAAGATGTAATCACATTCAAGGTGTTCGATCTAAGTAATAAAACTATGGTAGAAATATTTTTTTTATAACTCATGAGATACATTATACACTTGTCTACCCGATCCTTGAATACCACCATCACCATTGGGATACTCGATAAATCAATCCCCTAAACAACTCGAGGGGAATGAGTGCTCTTAAGGGTACACACTCAATATTCCACACACATTTTATAAATGTCACAAAACTCTAATCATGGTAAACTATGGTTCTAAATTGAGGCACCATAAATAAAAAATCCCAGTGCCATACTTCATGTCACTAGGTTCACACCAATGAATAGACAAACATAAAAATACTAATGGACTCATTAGGTCCTAAATTTCAAGCCATAACTCTGATACCACATGTAGTAACCTTGATGGGCTAGACATAGAATTTTATTTTTTAATTAAACACATAAACCAAACATATATTTCACCATGAGAATATATAAAAACCATTTGAAGTACACAAGGTGTGATAATAGCAACAAGCATAATACATCACCTATTACCAATCTCTAAAATCATAAGAGTACACATCATAATGAGAATATAGAAAGTAATCACATTATCTCTACCAAAACTATAATAAGTTTATAGCCATTAATGTCTAAATAAGTAGTTACAACTATTCATGATAATATTAAAAGATAATCATAATATAATACAATGTATAAATAAAATACTTGGCTTCTCTAGAGCATAGTTCCCAAACTTCAAGTATCTGTGGCAATCTCAAGTTTCATATCGATAAGTAGTACTGCTATGGGGAGGGAGAACATCATCCAAGCTCTTTTCCACACCTATCATAGACCATCGATCCCCTACACTAATCCCATAATTAAATGGCCCTCCCTTCATAGATGAGTAGACAGTGACAGTGCCAGAATTTGGAGAGATACACAAATACCCATGTACTATATGATTCTAATCTAAACATGCAATGTATCATAGAAATCTATTTTATTGAGATATATCACACAAACATTCTAATAACACTCATAAATGATAATGTCTCACTAAACATAAATTGAACCAAAGTTTTACAAATAATAAATAATAATGATCTAGATCAATCAAATTCATATACACCACTTGATTGGACTGCATTCATCTGTCATTGTGAGACTAGTAAGCTAGTGAAGTCCATCTCACTCTTTACTCTATATTAGAAATGTAGTTTGTTCAAATTCAATTCAATCATAATATTCATTTAATTTACATCCTACTTAGAAAATACATCATATAATATGCTATGCATATGAATAACTGAAGCATACATTTATTCTATTAAATGCATTAATAAGTCTTACATTAGTTTCTATCCCATTCTAGAAATAATGACTACAATCTATGCCCCTCAAGTAAAATATACATAGATGTAGATTTCAACCACCACAATTTTTTTTCAAACATACTACACCAATGATAACCCATATTACCATAGTCTATTAGTCTAAGACATAACTACTAGTCTTCCCAAAAATACTCATATAAATTAGTTTTAAAATCATGGAAACATAAGCAACTATACAAGTAATTATATATAATGAAACAAGGCATAGTTACCAAAAAACATAATAACATACTAACACAACATTAATTAAACACATAAATCTTACATGCACATATACACAAATTCTAACCAACTATTATAAAACATATTATTCACATGATAGCAAAAATGTATACAACAAATCAATTAATTATAGATGTAAGTCTAGGCATAACATTTATAGTACATACCATCTTGGTACAATATACTTTTACACTATAGTTATTTATGTTATCCCATACTATCCTAAGTTCCCAACTACATAATAACACATAATCCAAACTTATAATTTCAAGAATCAAGCGACAGACATACATAATAGCAAATAAACAAGTATGGATATATACCACCCAAGTATACCCTACGTCTAAATTTCATACTAACAATCAAGAATTTATAACATATAAGCACACATCATGATGCAATTATTGCATGCTAAATATTACCAGCCACTAAGACTTATTCACATCTACATAATGTGTATCACACATAAGTATTCAATATAGAATACATATAAACTCATAGCCAACCTATCATTTATAGAGAAAAAGAGAATTCAAAAAACCATTATGACCTTTCATTCTAATAGTTTAATTTTATTTCTAGGAGACTTTTTGAAAAAGTTATAGTTTCTAATTCCTAACAAACATAATGGCCTACTAAATTCATCTATTAAAATATGTTTATAATCATTATATACAATCACTTATGTATCTTAATATGCACCATATGTAGGTACTCTAATACTATGCAATTAGTAAACCATAGTTTAGTATTTTTAAGTAAAACTACTAAGCCTCAAAATCAAGCTAATGAAGTAGTCATAAATACATAGAAACACATATTTATATTTAACAACTATAACATATAAAACTTTGTTTCCCCAAAACACAATTAATCTAATTTAAAAATCAATTTATAGTTAGGGATTTATAATAAATCATTTGATAAGTCATCTTTAAGTAATTCTTTATCTTCTAGTTAATATTCCATTTGAGGATTATAACAACAAGATTATATTCTAAGATTCTAAATATGTTATTAAACACATAACTTATTTAGCATCAATTTCCATGTGTCATTTTTCACATATTAAGGAATCAAAAAGATCTTTGAGTTTTAACTCACAATAGGAGGTAGATATGTTTTAACCATTCAACTCCATATACACATTATTTTATGTTTAGGAATTACCATTGATATGGTTCACTATGCAATAACGGATAAGATTTGGTCTTGTATTACCACTCCCTTACAATAATCACAAATTTCATGAATTATTCCAACCAAGAAATTATAAAACTAATATCACTATAGGTATTGTGAAAATATATTACAAGGCAAGAAAAGTTTCCAATAAAAACCGAGTTTAATTCATGTTCTCTACATAAGCCAATCTAAGAGCAACAATCTGAGTCCCACTACAAAGGATGGATAACTATAACTTTCCTTTATAAAAAATTTCAAAATATTTCCAATCCATAAGTTTCATGTTTGACATTTTTAATAAGGAATAAAAGTTTGAATAGTTTCATTTAAATCATTTAAGTCATTTAATGATCTAGCAAGATTTGCAAATTCACAATCTTGTAGATAACCATAGTCAAATATCATAAATAAAGTAGTATTTTATGATAATAATAAAAAATTTGGATCGACCATGACATCCGTAGGGATCTCATTCTGTAGATATTGACATTGAGACTTCTACTTAGATTATTTTGTTATTGCCCTGAACAATGAGGCTGTAATCCCTAAGGTCTCAAAGGCATACCAGGTAAGCTTTAACATAATATTACTAGACCCATTATTCAAGTTAGGGGACATCTGATGTTCTTTCGTTCTTCAATATACATTGTTACAATTATAATTCTTATTTTTCTTCATTATTTTACTTATTTAGTGAGTGTAAATAAAATGGGAGGAGGAGGATTACATAATTGAGTTAAAAGCAAAGGATAAAGGTAGTGCCAGGGCTATCATTCCAGCTCTATTATTTTATATTATACATAGAAACAATATCATTGCACCACTTAAAAATGTTAATAGATATAATTTTCATTTAAATTTTAGCTTATATTTACACAAACCATATATTATATAATAGATATAATAGTATGGTTTATTTTATTTTATTTTATTTTTATGTATAAGAATATTACTATTGTCATATCATTTATTATCTTCTGTTGACACATGGTGGAGAAATATATATAAAGGTTCAACAAGTTGGGTAAGTTTTATGAAGTGATGCCTTACCAATATGGCCATGACTGCTTAACAAATTTTGATCCTAACTCCAACATTTTTACCTCATCTAGCTAGTAAAGTAATAGGATGATTTCCAAACTAAAATAAAGAGATTAAAAATGACATGTGGTTTCACTATGTATGTTGTATCTATGTTCTACAAATAACTATCATAATATATTACTATCCAATTTCATTGATAAGTAAGTGATTACTATTTATTCACTAATTTGAATATTCAAGTTTCATTATATATGATAGTTAAAATCAAACTTATAATTTATAGATAATGATAAAAATTATTCCATTTTCTCCTATATAGTGGTGTCAGACCAGTTGTAAACTACCTCTTTACCCAATGATTTAACCTATCAGTTCAACACCTATCCAAGAGACATGTTCACTACATGTTTATTAATCTATATTGAGGATATGTTTTGGTTTACTCAATGTCTAGTTTGAATTAGTGGTTACAAAACTTACACCATATACAAAGCACAAATTAATATACACAATTTTCTCAGATCGTTCCTAAAAATTGAATGCATTACTTACCTTTCAAACATCAATGAAATTTACTTGATTTAGAGGAATTCATTCTTTTCACTCCACATTTACCATCTTCCAAGCTATATTTTCCTTCTCTAATCTCCTCTCCAAATTTGTCCCACCTTCTCTTCTTCTTCTCTAATACATTTATATTCTTCCAATTCTCCTTCAACTCCTTCTTTATGTAAAGGTAGGCTTAATTATTTACAAAAAAAATATTTTTGTCAATTAAATACATATTTTAATTTTTTCCCCCTTCTTTCTATTTTTAATCTCTAAATTTAATTTAATTTTATTTCTTTTTGTTTGTTTTCAAAATAATTTCCATTTTTTAATAACTATTAATATGGAGTTTTCACTTTTCATAATTTATTAAATTAAATTACCTTCTAAATATGTTATAACAATTTAAATGGAAATTTTTGAACTATTCCAATAACCCATATTTAAATTTACCTTTGTCTAAAATTATTTCTACTATCATTAATGACAAGATGTGTCACATTCACAAAAAAATTCATTACAACATCTTCCTAAAATGGAAAACCACATAAATCAATATCCCAATCAAGAAGTAAACACACAATAATTAATTATTTTCAATGCATTTCTACCATTTACTAACTACTATGTGTGTAGGGTTTTGTGAGCTCTCAGTAAACCTTCAATATCTCTATCTGAATCACCCTCCATAATGATGTTTTCCCTCCATCATGCTCAAGGGATGAATTCTCTTGCATCCACCTTACAACATGTAGGTAATAAGATCATATCATATGATAATATAAAATAATAATATAGCTGAAATAATATATTAATATGCTTTAAATGTAACCACATACATTACTTTAACTCATAATAATCAATCATTTATCATCATCTAACTAAGAAACATTCTGTTATCCCATAATAGCATAAATATCAAGCTTGGTTAGAAATATAACCAATATCATATGTGTCCACTATAACCATCCATAAAGAGTTGAATAGTTGGATTATTGAAGAATTGGGATGTAACATTGTTCCTCCTAATAGACTTATGACTATGTGGTCATGGTACTAAGCCAATAATCACCATAATATGCTTCTATATACATCCTTATTGGATTTAATAGCCTCCATGCCATAACCTTAACATTAATAGTTTGGTACATATGTAGGTAAGAATCCCCTTAGCTATATTTTTTGTAACCTATCAATATAATAAATAAGAAGAATGTCAAGTCTTCAAAAATCTTTTTTGTCATTTTGGGTGTCTATGCAGGTTACCCTAGGAAACTCATTTTAATACAAAAAAATAATTCAATTAGGACATATTACTCTAATTATTTGAGTTAGGGGAAATCGTCATCATCATTTTACTCATTCATTGCTTTGACCTTATTTTCTTAAGTGTATTTGTAATGAGGCAATCCACCATGCAAATCCATCAAATCAAAAGTTGTGTCCTTATATTCTTGGTTTACTCCAAATGGGAATAAATAAGGAGATTGAGTCCTTTAGGAGATGACATTATAATAGTCTCATGGACTTGATTGTGTAATTTTCATATTCAAGTTTCGAGGAATAAAGAGATCTAGATATTCCATTTTCACTGATATTATTTTTTTAAATGGTTTTAAAATTTATTAGATACCATATAATAGTCATGAGGCATTTATCCAAGGTTATTCATGGCTAAGTCATTGGAATTCCATTTTAATTTAATTTTTTGATATGTGTCTTTGTAGGAAATCTCCTTTAGAGTCATCAATTTATCATGGTTTATTAGATGTTGAGCTAGCCTCATTTTAATGTCAACTTATTACTATCATGAGTACTCCATAAAGAGACTGGTGTAGTTTAAATATCAATGAATAACTATTTCAACTAAATTATTCATATAAATATTTATAAATACATCCTCTGATCATCTTTTTGAAAATATCCTCCAGTTAATAAATATTAGAGAATATATATATTTTTAATTTTATGTGATTAATAGATGCATCAATAATTTCCAATAACAGAGTCAATTATTATACTTAGGTGAATATATTTATTTGAATAGTCAAATTTGAATATTGGTTTATGTCATTTTTTAATGGTTAACTATATAGTTATGGATGACACTTATAGCCATTGAGGTTGTTGGCACAAGTCAATCTTGAATTCCCATAATTAGGTCAACAGATTATGAATGTTTGCATTTGAACATGAGTGGGTAAGGAAGGATCCCACCTAATTTACCAATAAAATTTTGTTAGTAATTATTTTTAAGTGTTTCAAATTTACTTGAAACTATCATGATGATAATGTCCCATTATTTTCATGATAATACATTAAGATCATATTTTTATTAGATGTTATTTTTTTTCACATATCATCTTTCCCACATGATCTTACTTTTATATAATATATATTTATTCTTATAAACACATAGATACTTAGTACATAAGAATTGAATTACATTTAATAATTATTATACATTTTTTATTTCATCTCACATTTATGTTTATTTTTTATATCTGATAGGGATTTACATATTTTTACTTTAATCTCACATTTATTAATTTTACTATAGCATATATGTCTCTTGCATTTAGAGAGGACAAATATGTGGAATTTTTTTCAAAAAAGAACAAAAGTTACAAAGCGCAGAGTGTATCCAAGCAGAAGCATACTATATTTCAAAGATGTGGGATGAGGATTTGTTGTTATCTTAGTGTTAGGATAATATTGATGGAAAAGTAGAATTACCTTATTCAATTGATATATTTGAAACCTTAGTAGATGTCAATAAAAAAAGATACTACATTCCATGCGAAGACAATGAATTTCCAAAGCATGTAGATCCATCCATTCCCAAAATTTATACTGATTACATTTTAAGTGACTCAGAGGATTATAGATCCATGGAAGAGGAGATTCAATTTTTGATCGTGAAATCACCATCAATTATACAAAACTTAAATATAGAATTGATTTTGTCACAGACAATGTCATTCTCAAACATAAATGTTCTATTAAAGACAATGACACAACCCAAGGTTTCGCAACACCTATTTGACAAAATTAAAATAATTAAGATTAGAGGTTGGGACCCTTGATGTTTGAAAAATGTGGTAAATTATGTTCTTCTTCATCAAACTTACTAAAAATGAATAAATTAAAAGCTTGGTCAATAAAGCATTTTGATTTTTGAGAAATAAGAATAACCATTATGGTAAATAAAGATAGTGCTCAATTGGTTATTCTACACAATATATGTATCAATAAAAACAATTTGATGATTAGGGGAGTTACTACCAAAATGATCCATTTGGGCTCATCAGTGAGAAATTATGTTAAAGATAGAACAATTCCAAAAGTACTTAAAGGATATAGGGTACAATTTAAGTGATTCGATGCCAATACATTTGGTGTGCATATTCATAGAGTATTCAAACATACTCATAAAGGATGTTCCTTATCTAAAGTATCTCTCATATAATGGCCTACTAGGAAATTGGCCTGACATAACGGTTCTCCTCTAGATGTGAGATTTAAATAAGTCTTAGATGATTTTGAGGTTAACATGTGGGATTTATTAGAAGAGTGACAATGACATAAGGTATATCCAATTTATTTTGATGCCACTAATTACAATAATTCCAAAAAAGTGATTAGAAGACCCTATAATGCTAGAAAATGTCAAAACATGAATGACCCTCTACCGTATTCACCAAATCAGAATATTAATGAGGATAGAAAATAGTCAATTATTTTGGATGACCATAAATCAAGCAACCTACTCACATCATGAACATCTCCTAAAACACAAGTAAAGGATAATTAAGAGTAACAATTATAAATGTAAAGGCTAGATCAAGAAAAGATTCAAAAGGCACAACTAGAGGGAAAAAATACTCAAAAAGTAAAGCTAGATCACAATGTTGAAAAAAGATCAAGATGAAAAATATAAATTATAAAAGAAACCATTAGAAAAGTAATCTTACAAATAGATCAACGGGCACATGAAATATTTGAAACATAATTTATAAAAAAAAAGAGGTAAAAAAAATTAGACACTCCAAAAATATTAAGTTCTAACTATAATTGGAAATAATGAAATTACAAGCCTTTCATTAAATCAAGATTCGTTTACTTTCATTGTTCACATAGATGGAAATCAAAAAATAGATATCATGGTTATGGAATGTTAAGATACATTTTTTTGTTCCATGTCATTTCATAACTCTCTTAAAATAATTTTTAAAAAATATATAAAACTAACGAAATTGTAGAAAGTATGGGAACAATCCTTTTAAGAGTGTCATTTGCTTCAAAAAAATGTTCTCTTACTTTTCATGTTATTTATAATCTAACTGCATACAATGTTTTCTTTGGAAAATCAATATTACAATTAATAGGATAAATAATATATAAAAATAAAGTATGCATATCATTCAATCATAAATGCAAGGTTACATCTTTTTACAAAGAAGGAATATATTTAGAGCCAAAACAATAAAAACAAGAAATATCTTCAACTACCATATAAATAGATACAACTAGTAAAAATTATTTAAGATGCCCACCACAATATGGGGTACTTCATTTCCCATATTCATAAACAAATTATGATAGTATTGTCATTCTAAAAAATCAACGTGATGATACTACGTAATTGTATAATCATAAATATCTTGATTATGCAACACATGACTATGGCACATTTCATTTAGTAAATGTTAATCCTTTAACACTCCTCATATATTCTCATCCTTATCTTGAAATCATTGGATATATTATAAAAAAAATTATATAAAAATTAAAAATTTCAAAAAAAATTGAAAATTCTAAAAGAATCAAATATTCAATAAAATACAAAAACATTCAAATAAATAAAAAATACCAAAAATATTTAGCATTTCACATATTTTATAGATTTTGCATATGATTGTTTACTTTATCTTAATAGATATCACATCATTTATATTCAAACATACATTTCATGGCCACTTCAGTATGATTTAGACATGCAGTAAACCCATGACACCTATAAATGTAGCTGTTGAACCTTGCATCTTTCATCATGATACACTCTGTTGGGGGCATAATGATTTTATATGGCCACAATCGACTCAAGTTATATTATTTTAGGATCATTTTCCATTATATTACTAATATTATATATTGACATTTACAAATTCCTATACTCATGTTGTTATCTTACACAATGTACTTGATATGTTATTCTATATTACATTTTAGTAATGCATGTATATAGGGACTAGTATGATGTGTTTAATCTAGTTACTTATATATCCTTCATATATTTACATTATCTTTCTTCAGTGTACTTACTGTTTTCTTATTTTCCATGATTTTGGAACATTCAAACATGTTCCTTGCTTTTTATCCATGGTTTCTAAGTGTTTTTTTATTTTTTTGTGGACATTTGTATATGTCCATTATTTGTTGTCTATGTGGACCCCTTACAAAGTGAAATTTGAGTAATCTTGTGTGTGTGTTTGATTATTTGTTGATATTTTTATTTTATAGACATTATCATGTTTCGTATCATGCATATTAATTATTTCTATGTTTGAATACCACAAGCTTCATTTATATATTTGTTGACACTTAAAGTTTGCACCTCATGTTAGACATCAAAACTATGGGAACCTATACATGCACGGGACTGAATGCAGTCTATAGAGTGACCTTTTGAATTTTAGAATATGGTGATTTGTTATATTTGGGGAGTGAAAAAGTATAGAAATAAAGCATTAAATAGAATTAAAGTAAATCTAACTAAGGCAATGCACCAAAATATATAGGATTTTAACATAAACATGCATAAATTAGTGAAAAAATTTAAATGTTATAGATCAAAAAAGAGATTAAAAGCATGAATTAATATCTAAAACATAAACAAAGGTCTACACTATAGAATAAGAAGAAAATAGATAGTAAATAATGAAAATCTTAATCCCAAATAACACATATCATCACATCCTCTTCATTATGGATAGGAAAATTAATATAGAAGGTGGTAGAAGGCACATATGAAGCATCCACTAACATTTGTGAGGTGCACCTACTAAGGTTGCATAACTAAGAACATTTTACTACTATAATTACCTAGTCTATAATGGTTGTAGAGATAAATAATAGTGCGCAAAAAAATTTCTAGCCCCCTGCTAGTGGGGAAGAACCTCAAATAAAAAGGTGGAACAATTACTCGAAGATATGATAGCTAGAGATCCAACCACTCACCCATGATGTTGTTACAACTAAAAATTATCTACAATTCATGAGTGTAGTTACCTCCCAAATCCCAAAAATAGTGTAACCACCTCTTTATGTTATGGCCACTATACTCAAGAGAAGTTGGATTACTAACTATGTGTCAGTGTCTAGAGTTATCTACCAACTGATACCCTCCTTGGATGAGTGTGGTGATGACACATATCAGGTTGGTGTTTATCTAAAGGGACTGAGGGCCTGATAGGCATGATTGACACAAGAGCATCACATGGTGAAGTTGTGATTGAATACTACATAAACTACTCTAAAGGTCCCCCTTTAGTATCATTGACTAATAGCACTTCTTCAAGGCCTATCCCAAAGTGAATCCTTTGAGGAGTGTAGTGGTGACACGTGTGGAGTTGACACTCCTTAAGGGGATGAATATTTCTCTAAGCTGAGCATCAGATCATCACATGGAGATAGTGGGAAGAGGCTGGCACTAAGTTAAAATCAAGGAAAGGGTCTCAAAGAAGGAAAAGGGCCAAGAGGGGGAAAATATGAGAGGCACTAAGGAACTACTTACTATCGAGCAAATATGAAGTCGTAACTCAAACTGCTCCAAAAATTATCAATTATGGATTTATGATCCACAATTCTTGGCAACTCATACGGGAGTTGACCTAAAGATAGAAGAACCTAAAAACTCTAATGTTCAGACTAGTCAAAGGAAAATATTCAAAAAATAGGGGGAAAATTGACACTTACAACTTTTGTAAGGACACCTACAAGGGTGCACATTCTTCCTCCTTTGGTAAAGTCTTTTTATTGAGATCCTTGAAGGCTCTATCAAAGTCAAATATCTCCTTAAAGGAGATGTTTCATAGGCTTTCAACCACTGCTAGCATCTAAAACTCTAGCTAGGCAAGTGGATGCAAAATCTTCTCCACTTTAGAAGCATTAGGTGTTTGATTAGGGGCCATGAAAATGGACTAATCATTTTGATCCTATTCAAGCAGTGTTTTGATTTGATCCTCAGGAAGAATGATATTGTCATCCAAGAAAGGAGAGGTGAACCTTGATTGGACCAATTTTTATATGTATCCCTTCTTTTGTTAGACCACTTATTCCAAGGCATTGAGGAATGCCTTACATTTTTTTGCTACCTTATTGTATCCTAGGAACTTGATCAACTTTACCACTACCTACCTTCGATCATCCACCTTTGTTATCTATAAAAACTTAGGAGAGGTACTTTAGAGTTTTTAGATTAGGCTTTGTGAGTCTAGGACCTTGGGGGTGATAAAGGTGATCACTTGGTCTATATATGAGCTCACCTAGGTGGTCATATTCTACACATTGGTGATGAAAACATGTGTTACTTCTAAGCTTTCCACTATGACCTGAATCCATTCCCAGTAAGATATGTATAGTTATTGGATCAGGGGAAGGATCTTTATGCCTTAAGGGTGATAAGTGAGGTCATTCATTAGTATCTCAATCTCTTGGTCCTTAACCAAGGAGTCTTCCTATGATGAATTTTGTAGTAGTTGGAGTGACCAATATGTATTGGAGAGTTTCATGTGAACTACAACCAACTCTACTTCCACTTTTGTAGTCTAGTTTTAGTGGCTATCCACTTGTTGGCTTCAATCTAGAAGATTTCCATTCTGATGTGGCTTTGGATGTCAGTTCTTCCCTAGTTAAGTTCAATATCCTTGGCTTTAGCCTCAATACTGAGGTGTTCATCCATGGCCTTGACCTTGACAAAAATTTTCTTGTATTTATCCAATTGATGGGATACATTGATGTAGCCTGTAGTCACTAACCTCTATATTTCTTCCATAAACTTGACCCTATCAATGGGATGGGCTTATCTAAGGTTAAGCCCAATGGATTGGATGATGTCATACCTTAGTTGTATATATTTTTGGGGCTTAATTACCTGATGGGTCAAAAGGATGACTAGGAGGGACTGCTATCTGGGGTCTTAAAATGATTGCATGTGGGGTTGTGATTGGGCTTTATCCCATTTTCCTCTATTCTTTTCCATCTATGACACATGGGGTACCCTCACTACATCCATCTATTTCTAAATTGATTTGGTGCTTAGATTATTTCACCCATAAAAGGGGTTCCTTAAGGCAGTGAGAATGAAATGTCTAGTTGTTATTATAAATTAGTAGACCCTACTCTTGTAAGAGTGAGTGAATGAGTAATAAGGGATGAAGGTGAAAATGATGGGAGCCCATGGGGTGGGAAGAATGGTGAATATGTAATGAGTGAGGATGAGGTGGATGATAATGGTGGGGGAGTGATAAATGGCATGTAAGAAGAGATGGGAATGGTAAAAGAGAATAGGTTAGTCCCTTTAGTGGGTTGAGGGGATGATGCGAATATTGGGGATAATGTAGTGCAAGTTGGGTAGTGGAAATTTCCACAACCTATATTGGGGCCATTAAGGATAAATAAGAGGCAATGGGAAGAACTGAAAAAGATTTATTTGGTGGTAATTATCAATGTAACTAATGTTGGAGCTATGGAGGGGGACAAGGAAGTGGTGAAGGAAGTGGAGGTAGAAAAGAGAGGATAAAAATATTAGGTCTTATTCTTTGGAGGGTCTATTAGTGGGTTAAAAATTGGGGCCTTGATATTCTTGAGCTAAGATGACCTAGCCACAAGGTGCCCAGGGGGTACCTATTGCTACTTTGGGGCCATAGCATAAGGGGATAAGGGTGGTGGCCATGTTGGTGAGGGCTAGGCCACCATTAATTCTACTTAGTATTTTCTTGGAGAAGTGTCCCCTATCCCCTCTTTTATGGTATCTTATTATTTTTTATCTCTAGACACCTCAATCTCTAGTGTGGACTCCCCTTTCATGATATACTCATTCTCTTTAGGGTGGGCCTTGTCCCATAGCTCTTTAAAATTCTCATTTAGGGTATCTTCATACAAACTAATGCATAGTTTTTTGAACTCATATCTATAATTTAAGAAGGCATGTTTCTTCTCTTATATTTAGCCTAATGAATTTATCCACTACTTCATCCACCTTGATAGCTTCTTAGTGGAGTCAAAATCTTGGACCTTATCATAAAAAGATTCCCATAGTTTGGCAGTGTCTTGAGAGATCAGGGTTAAGTTTACATATTTTTTAGGGATATCTTATATGGGAAACCTCCTCTTCTCTAGATATGGTTAGGCCTAGTGCTCAAGGGCACTAGTGATCTTCAATCCCACTATATATCATATTCGATCACAATCTCATCAGTCATCTATCAAATATAGGCCTAACTCTGCTAGTTTAGCTACAAGGAGACATTCTTGTTGCTTTTTCTGCACCATGATGACATTTCTTAAAAAATGAATGTCATATAACACCTTTTTCTTCTTCCCTACCTCATATATGAAGTCCACATTGTTGAGTTGTCACGCCAACTTGAGTGTTAGGGTCCTATTGGTTAGCATATGGGGAAGTCAAAAAGGTTCTCCCACAAACCCATGTGCTTAGAAGAATGAGAATTGGTCCCCCCAAAACTAATAAACATGGATCTTGCTACTTTTGAGCCATACTTGTTGCTCATTTATCATCTAGGGGATGACATCTTGGCCACAGATATCTATAAGAACTAGATCCATAAATCACTCTGAGAACTCATAGTAGTCAGCCATGATTGATAGAACGTAGGTCCAGACAGTGACTAGGGTGACAATGTTGGGGAAAAAATGTGTATATGGTGTTCATCAAAATATATTTGGAGAATAACTTAGAGTGTTGGTATAATATTAAGTTCATAAGGTAAGATGGATACCAAAAGGTACTTATTATCAAGAAATTTTGTAGTTCTTCTCTCATAATGGAGGCGATAGCTTTGGTGAAGTCCATCTTAAATGCTTCCATATTTTTTATCATGGCCATGAGAAAAATGACCTCAAATTAGAATTATAAGATGTTGGCATCAACATCCATACCCAAAATGAACACTATCATAGACAAGGAATCCTTTACATGTTATGAAGGGAAAGTCAATAGGTACAAGGGAATAGGAACCATTTTTGTGATCTTCTAGTTGAGAAGGGACCCAAAGAAATGTGCCTTATTCTCCACTTGGGAGTCCCAAATTCTTTAGAGGCTCTCAATTTTTTAGATTATAGTGTTGGGATCATATGAGAGTTAGAGTATTGCATTGATATTATCTGTACCAATCCTGACCCTAAGGTAGGCACCTCTTGCGATTGTGTCAATTTGGGCATTGTACCTTTTGGTGTAGAGGGAAATGATCTCTGGGAAAGGATGCACATAAGGAACCATGTGTGTTTGATAAGGTGTAGTCTCAAATTTTCCACCTGAAAGAGGGATAATCCTTCCTATTGACCCTATCAATCATTCAAGCATAAGTGCCCTCCCTTAGATTTTTAGGATTATGGGCCATCTTTGGATAAAAAATCTCATCAGTCAAGTTGATCCCCAAAACCTTATCCTTAAAAGGTCCCTTTATGCTTGACATGGTCTTGGAGACCTTCCATTTTTCTTGGGTAGGGGTCAAAGCATAAGGCTTGTTCATGGTGTATGTGGGAGGAGGGGTTCCTCTACTGCTTGAATCTTGAGATCTCTACTTTGTTGGGTGCTTCCCACTTCTTAAAGAGGGTGTATAACCTTCCATTGTTTAAAAGGATGAATACTGACTCACAAGATAATTCTTTGCCTTTTCTAGGAAAATTGGGTTGACATTTTTTCTGGTTCCCTTTAATTTTTAGGCTTCCTCTTGTGCTTGCTTCAATTGCTCGATGCTCTCTTCAAAATACAAAATGTCAAGTGTTTGTCTTCAAGTGGGAGGTGATGGATTTATGCACTATTGTCACTAGGTAGCTCATCATTGAGACTTTAAAAATGAGAGTCATCATAAATGGTAAGAGAAGTACATACACTTGAAGTTCCACCTTTTAAAATATTTGTGGTGATCCTTATGGGTAAATGTGCATAATGAATCATCTTGACATTAATGATAGGGAAAGTGGGTAGATAACCATCTTTCACATAATATTTCAAACATGTAGATAGGTTTAGGAGAAGATGTGTAGTGATCCGTCATCTATTTGTGTCAACAACACTAATTCAAAAAGGAAATAACAAAGAAAAGAAAATAAGGGGGAAAATAATGATGAGGAAAGGAAACACAACAAAGGGGAAAGGAAAATATCTAAAATGTACAAGGGATGTCAGGGAGTCAAATGAAATGGTTTCAATCAATCCCATTGATGGGGATCTCTAAGGAATTTACCTCTAAATCTTATAGTTCAAAAATATTTCCCTACCAATCATTGATGATACAAAAGGGTCCTCTCTAAGAGAATCAAATTTTACATGCTACCCTAGTTTAGTGGCCCTCTAGTCATATTTAAGGACTAGGTCCCTATGTTTGAATCCTAGGTTTGATGGCTTTTTGTCTAACCACCACTTTACTGCTTGCTATCAGATAATCTTAGTGTCACCCACCAACTTCTTTGACTCATAGATTTTGAGTAATTTGGTGGGACAAACCTCTATCACTCCATTCTATACAATCTCAACAACCTTTAAGAGTTGGTGTGTGGTGATTTATAAAGACAATAACATCACCACTTCTTTCTCTTATACAAAATTATATAGAGAAGTTTTGAAGATATACTTGGGGGTGATGTGATTCAAACATAAAGATATTCTCACATGCAAGTGCCAGTCTTTCTGCTTGTCATTACCCATTCTCTTGATTAGCCAAATCAAGTTTTTATTTGCAGACTCTATCAATATGTTTACCTATAGGTATTAAATGGATGAAGTTTTTAGGAAAATAACATTTTGAAGTATGAATTTGGAGATATTATATTTGAGTAAAGCTTTCATGCTATCCGAAATTATCATTTTTGGTGAGCCAAACCTAGCCATGAGCTCTTTATCAAAGTTGGGAGTTACATTTTTGATTGCCTCTTTCAATAGGATTGCTTTAAACCATCTAGTGAAGTAATCAATGGATATTAGTATCCAATTATGACTCACATTAGATATTGGGTTGATCATTTTGATGAAGTCTAAGCCCCATTATGTAAAGGGTTCATTAGTCACAATTATATTGAGAGGCATGGTCAAGTTTTTCATTTTTCCCATGAAGAACTGACACTTATGGCATCTTTTGATGCCTAATGACAGTATTTAAACATGGTAAACCAATAGTGCCCTACCCGAATGATCTTATTTATAGTAGTCTTGGCTAAGAAATGGCTGCTTGAAGGAGAAAAACATATATTATAGAATACTTTTTGCTTGGGGTTTGTCAACACACCTGAGAAGATCCCTATCAAAACTCCTCTTGAATAAGATTCCTTGGACTAGCATATAGCTAGACCCTTATAATTTTAAAAACCATTTATTATGAGTAGGGAGACCACTGAGACACCTATTGATTTATATGATGTGGATATGGTTAATCACCCAAGATTCTTTAGCTTTGAACTAGTTTATTAAGGCTACCTCCAGCATGTCTTATCCTTCCACTGGGAGATGTACACATTAGGCCAGGTACTCATAGATTATTTTTCTTATAATTACCTTGGTTGGCCTAACTTCAATGTCATATTATAGGATCTTGGTGATTCAATTGACCCTCTTATCTATAGTTTCACCCTCTATAATGTACTTATGCACACTAGAATGCATGATGTACATAATTATCTTGTTGCTCACCACAAGGTGCTTAAACTATTTACGGCCCTTGATGATAATGAAGGCTTGATTCTCTTGAAAATTTTACTTATCTTCATACCCATACAAAGCTCTATAAAATAATGTGATCAGGTGTTCTTCTCCACCCTCAACTTCCTTTGGAGTTAGGACTACTGCAAAGCTATGCTCACTTCCATACACATACATAATGAAACCTTTGGAAAAGTTGGGATTAACAAGCACTAGCATGGTTCCTTTTATCTTTTCCAATTTTTCTTTCCCTTTAGGCATCCATTTGAAATCTTGGTCCTTCTGTAACATTATCAATCCTACGAAGTTAGATATGAATCTGCTAATAAAAGTGATCTTTTCAAGGAAAGATTGGACTCTTTTTTTATTAACTGGTAAGGCAAAGTCCCTTATGTATTTTATCCTCTCTAGGTTGATAGCAATCCCAACTTTAGACACTATGTCTCTGAGTATCTTACCTTGAATAACTTTGAAGAAACATTTTTTGGGGTTCAAAAACACTCTTAATTCTTGACACGTCTAGAAGACTTTTTCTAGGTGATCAAAATCATCCTCTTTTCTTTTTGAAAACATGGTGAGATCATCTAGGTAGATGAGGATGATCTCATTGAATAAGCCTTTAAATGCTACATCCATTTCTCATTGGAAAGTTTCCCCAACATTGGAGAGGCCAAAAGGCATATTTGTATATGTGAATGTCCCTTGATTCGTAGTACAAGTGGTTTTGTGTTGATCATTTTCCTTTACCCAAACTTAATTGTACTAGGAGAATACATATAAGAAGGAAAACATCTCTTTACCTACTTCTATCTAGAGGATATACTCCATAGAAGGGAGAGGGTAATGATCTTTTAATTATGCCTTGTTTTGGTTATAAAAATCTATGCAGAGTCAGATTTCTCCACTTTTATTACACATAGGTACTAGGTTAGATACACAAGTCAAATGCTTCATTGGATAAATAATCTTTGAATTGATCAACTTCCTGAGCTCTTGGGCCAACAAAGATTCATTCTTTGGATTCACTAGCCACTATTTATGTTAGAATAGTTTGGTTACTTTGACCAAATTAATGGTGTGCTAAATGACTTCTTGGTTATATCCTTTCATGTCATCATAAGTCCAAATAAAGACACCCTTATATCTATCACAAAAATAAATCAACCGCTCCTTATCCCTCTAAGGAACTTCCTTTTTGACCTTTAATTTTATTTTGCCTCTAACATGAAGCTCACAATAATCACCTTTGTCTACAATAAACTTGTGTTTGTTATTTTTTGCATCATCAGAGTCAAAGAGGTTTTATAGAGTGATGAGTCCCTTTGGTAGCTTGTTCATCTTTAGCTACATGCTTTGGTCTCTATATACCTCTTCAATATTTAGATGTAATTGTTCTAAGAACTCACATGATTATTAAATAAACATGGTGATTTGAGCATCACTCTCAAAAACAAACCAGTTTTGGCAAATATCTAGAATGAGAGACCTGATGATAACCCAAACTACTTATTCATTGGTGAACAAGTTTATCACTTGGTTGAATTAAGATCCTACCATTGCCATTCTATTGGATTTTGTGCTTGAGGCCCTCAAGATGAGTTGGATGTTAAATTCCTCAAAGGACTTAATTAAGTCCTACATGCAATGATGGTAAGACCTCATATGTACATTCTTCATTGTAACCATCCATCTTACTTATTTTACAACTAGTTTACAATTATTAAAGACCTTTAAATGCTTGACACCCATATGCTCGACAAGGCTAGGAGTATGAACCAAAGCCTCAAATTCCACTTTTTTGTCTATGAAAGTAAACTAAAATTTAAAATCCCTAAGAATCTATACCCTAGAGGAAAATGTTATTTATATACCAGCTCTAGAGCTGATCTTGAATTTTGCACCATTAAAATGCAGACTCTAGAGTTTGGACTCATCCTTCCCTTCCTTGCTCTAGTTTTCTTTCTCCTTTGTGACTCTAGGAAGGACCTAGTCCTTATTATGGATGGCATAGGTCCTGAGACCAATAGCATCAAAGATTTAAAATGGGTCATTCTTGATGAACTCACTGACAAGGGCTTCTTCTTCTGGGCTTCTATCATCTACCACTTTTTCTTCTTCAAGCATCTCTACATAGTGTGTCTCCATCCATGAGAAAGATGTGTGTGTTGCCTCAAAATTTTCCATTAATTCATCCACTATGTGCTCAAGATGGAGGGCCTTGGATAACACCTTAAAATTTAAACCATATTTGGTCCTTAAGATCATATGGGACAAATTTAGTGACAGGAATCCACCAATCTTGGTGATGAAATCTCTTGATTGACATAGCCCAAAGATAGGTGGGATGTCTATCACCAAAACATCTCATGTTACATTGATTATTTGATAGGAATATAAAATGAGAGGAAGAAGCTTGATGATTCCTAAGGTTTGAAACATTTTCCCATCTAGATGCATCACTCCCCTATTCAAGGGTTTGTACTTTAATTTTAGCACATCACATATTTATTTAGGCATCATTATCATGCTCACACCCAAGTCAATCATAGATTTTTTGTAATAGTTTCTTACTCATTATCAAATTTAAATATAATGGGGAAGGTTTTGATTTGCTTACCCCTTCCTTTGTATTGATGAATGTGGAGGGTATATGAGGTTGTGCACTCATGATGGTTCCCTTCTCCTTTTCCTTTCCTTACTCTGTGGATGATTTATTTCACATGGTCTCGTCCTTTTCCTTTAAGGATTTCTTTAGCAAGATATTTTATTCAAAGATAGATAAGACATCCCAAAGGGAAACATTACCTGGTGATTTCTTTAGGTACTCCACCATGCTATATGACTCTAGGGGAAAGGTGTTAGGATCTTGTAGTTTGTTATACATCACTTCACCACACTTTTAATAGATCGTAGGTTGAGGATGAGCTGACAAAACCTTTTTGAAGGTTACCTTAGGCCTTTCATATGTTTTAGGGCTCTTGTCTAGCCTCTTCTTTGACCATTTGAAGTAGTTGGATTGCAATTTCAAGGGTGTATATGTGGGAACCTCATTTTCAAAGATTGCACCTTCATTTACTACCTAGGAGAATAGTATGTTTTCCAGAAATATTTATTCCTCTTGTTCCAAGGACATACCCTACATTTATACCATCAAGACAACATTTTGGATACCTAGGGATTGGTAGGTATGGGTTGAATCCATAGTATTTCCATGTCATCTTTGTTCAATGATCTTTTATTGTAAGTTTCCCTATAGACAATTTTGGGGCTTGTGAGGTTCATTACAAGGGAAAAACCATGAGTTAGAGTCATCAACCAAATTATAATGGCTAGTTACCAATTCTTTATTCATGATCAACACTAAAATCTATAATGAATCTAAAACCATAACCATTTGATTAGAAGGTTGCATCTTATAACAAATTGCTTAGTTATTCGACCTTGGTAGTTTGGACTTTGCCTCTCTTGGTACTAGTTCTGCTAGTGCATAGGTGTTGTCTCTTAGTAGTTGTATGATCTCATTAGAGAAGTTCTTCAAAATACTCCTCATATCATTCATCTCAGTAGTCATCAAGGATATGATAGGTTTACCCTTTTGAGTGGGCAAGTATGCATACATGGAAAGAGGTAGGGATCCCAAAGTGCTCATCTTTTTTTCTTGTAAAATAAATAATATATCAAGGAACATCAGTATTAGTGGATGAGGAGGAAGCATCCCTACATTGATCTAGTTGTTTTTTTTCCCTTAACATGATGTCATATACATCTAGAAATGTTTGGCTTTCAAGTGATTAGATTATGACCACAATATCTAAATTTAGGGCCTTTAGATAAAAGACAATGGCCATCCCCACATGTAGATGAGCCACCAAGAAAATTATGTTTTAGGTATTTTAAAATGTGGTATTAAAATTGACCATGACTTCTTATGAACCCATTTTGATGGTTATCAATTATTATAAGAGGGAAGATCGGTCTGCCTTCTCATTAAATCTCTCAAAGAATTTATCACCTAGGTCATCCTAGGTAGTGATGGAGTTCACTAACAATGATTTGTACCAATCAAGGGCTCATCATTTGAAATAGGTCACTATTAACCTTAGGGCTATATTTTGGGTATTGATGTAGTGGACAGTGTATACATTAGCCATGTCTTGGAGGCACTCGATTGCTATCTTGAAATCCTCCCATGAGAATTTGGGGAGCACCTTCAAATCATTTGAAGGTATGGGGTCCCATTAGGATGGTGGTGTTGGTGGGATCAATGGGCTACCACTATCCCACAACACAATATTCCTTGGTGTAGGATGTGTCATTTTTTGTTTTTGATGTGGTTAGTACTATTATAGTTGTTTTAAGGTGTTATTCCCTAGATCTCTTTGGTGGGTAGGGGTTCCCAAAGGAGATATAAGTAGATTTGGATTTCTCATAGTCTGTGACCTTTTTATGGGCCTATGGCTCATAAACTCAAACTTCTAGCCTAAAAAACTCATGGATCCATCAAACTAGGTGTGCAGAAAAGAAAAACCTATAGACACCTAAAGTTCACACCTCAAGTTAGACAATAAATCTATGGGAAGATCTATAGGCATGGGATGAAGTGTGGTCTATAAAGTGACCTCTATGATTTTAAAAGTTGACTCTTCATTCTATTTGTGGGTGAAAAGGGATAGAAAGAAATAATTAAATAACATGAAAATAAATTTAACTAAGGTGATGCACTATAATATTTAGGATTTTAACTTAAACCTGCATAAAATAGTGTAAAACTTTATAAAGCGTAGATTGAAAAGGAGCTCAAAATCATGAATTAAGATCTACAGCATAAGCAAAGGTCTATACTATAGAAGTAGAGGAAAAGAGATAATAAATATGGAGAAACTTAATCCTAAATAACACATAACATCACTTCTTCTTCATTATGGATAGGGAACTAAATATAAAAGGTCATCTAAAGCACATACGAAGCATCCACTAACATTTGTGAAGTGCACCTACTAAGGTTATAGAACTAATAACTTTTTACTACTACTATTCCTTAGTCTATAATGATTGTAGAGAGAAATAATAGTGCAAAAAAAAATCACCAACCCCCTACTAGTGGGGAAGAACCTTGAATATAAAGGTGTATCAATTTCTCAATTATATGATAGTTGGATATCCCACCACTTTCCCATGATGTTGTTGTAACTAAAAATGATATAGAACTCATAAGTGCAGTTACCTCCAAAATTCTAGAAATAGTGCAAATAAATCTTTTTGTTATCACCATTATGCTCAAGAGAAATGGGGTAGATAAATACATGTCATATTTTGGAGTTGTTTGCCAACTTATACCCTCCTTGATAAGCACAAATATGACAAATTTTAGGTCTTGATAGTCATGAATGAGCATAGGAGTGCCATGTGGTGAAGCCATGATTGAATACTATGTTAACTACTTCAAAGGGTCCCCCTTGGTGTTACCAACCAATGGTACTATTTCAAGACACATCTAAAATCAAATCGATCAGAGGAGTATATGGGGTGACATCTATGGATTTGGCTCTCCATCTTGAGGGGATGAAGATTTCTCCAAGCCGAGTGAGCATCAAATTGCCACATAGAGATAGTGGGAAGAAGCTGACACTTAGCAAAAATCAAGAAAAGGGACTCAAAGAAAGAAAATGGCCAAGAGGGGGAAAATTTTAGAGGCACTAAGGAATTGCTTACTATTGAGCAAACTTCAAGTCGTAGCTTGAACTATTCCAAAAATTATCAATTGTGGATTTAGGATTCATAATATCTACATCAACATGATACTTCTATATGATTCATTACTACATGATTCAAATAGATACAATTTTTTTATCTTATCCTTTTGAGATAAGGTTTTTATTATTTTTGAAATACCATCAACTTAGAATGGGGGAACTATCAGCTGAGGCATGTCATATAGACATGAATCCACATACATATAGTTCACATATTGAGAAGAATTTGATTCATTTTACACCATTTACATGATATAAATATACACTTGGGACATAATTATCTACATTTTTCTAAGATTTGGGATAAATGTTTTCAAATGTATGATACATATTATACACATTATATAAACTTGAAGTTATATTTTTACATATACTAAAAATTGAGACACATCTGAAATGCACATGCACTAAATAATAGATAGACCTTAAGATTATATGTACATTTATACACTGACCCTACCAACATTTAGGACTATATATAGTGTATTAATTTTATTATTTTAAATGATATTCAACACCCTTTATTGAATTTAAACTATGTTTTATTATTTAGGGTTCACATGGATATACCATTTAATTCAAGTAGGTTTGGCTAGATTATGATTCACTTGAGTTGTGAAATAGAGATTATGCAGTCCTAATGGAATGGTTAAAATTGATCCTTATACCAAATTTTGGGAATGGTAACCCTCTAATTCACCCTTTAAAATATTTAAGGTTCACTTTTAAACCTTTCTCCAATGCTTCAGCTAGGAAGCATCTCTACCAAATCAATCTATGAAGGGGAAACATGGTTGTAGCAGCACACATGTCTACTCCTTGCATGATATTTGTTATTTCATGTAATTTAAATTACTCAATTTAATATTATATTAAATAATTACACTTGTAGCATTCTCTTGGTTGCATTGCATACACATATAATATATTCAAGTAAGGTTTGAGTAAAGACAAGGTGTGTTGTACACAGCATGGTACACATTTATTTCCCTTAAACCTAGTAATTTAATCCTTATGAATTACTATATTAAATGATGTCATGGGTTTAGATTCTTAAATAGACATTTTTATGTTGAGCTATTATTTTATACTTTATAAATATCAATCAAATTCTATACCATTTAGTTTGACCTTCCTTGCAACTAAAGGGCTCACATTCACCTCCTCGCTAGGCCTAAATATTTATTTCTTAGTCCAGCCTAGTATTATGATTATCTAGACCACCCATAGCTCAATGAATATATAAAATATAATATCTATCCTTCATTATCAATTGTAAACCTATATAAATTTACTTCTTCCAGGATTTTTACACTCAAACCATAACAACAACATCTATGCTACTATCCCTATTCGATGTAAGTGTCCTCTCCTTCTGAATAATCAAATTTTATAATCTCACAACATGTATGTGTTGGAATAATAAGTCATTAATCCTTCCATGAGTATCATTTTAAAAAAACATAGTATAAATACAAGTCAAATGTAATTAATTGATCATATAACATCTCTTTATGTAATATTACACTATTTACTAAAATCATCTGCATAATAAATCTATTCTTATTTATTATTTATTATTTGAATATAAATCATAGGATCATTATACTATAGGTCTGAATCATTAAAAACCTATACTAAAATCCATAATTATTAAGTTAAAATCTAAATTGTTATATGTTCTCGTATATAACATTCTACATAATTACTCATACACAAGCCAACACATAAGGTAGAGTTGCATGTGTATGATTTCCTCTTCAAAGTAAAAAAAAATGTAGGCAAAATTGATTGAGATAGGGGTATTTCATATTAGTTAAACATTGTGAGCCCACTAGCTCATTTTAGTCAAGGTAACCTAAACTAAGGTGGAGAGCTAGAGTTTTAGCAATAAATAACCATATAGAGCCTATGTGTAATATCTAACGATATCAATAAAAAGGCAATCAAAACCTAGGAATACATAAATAGTCACTTATCAATGTAGTGAATATTTTGTTTATGATAATTCATCAAAATATAGAGAGTAATGCCAACTTAATTGTCCATAGGATAACATAAAGGTTCAGGTATCCAAAAATAATATTTATAGAATTTGAAGACTTGTTCCTAAGCATCATATAAACTATTCTACACTTGTACATCCCAAATCCACATGCACATCATTTCATAAGATAAATATTATATCTTATTCATGATTACACAATCAAAATATTGTTTGGCATTTTACTTTCTATATTTATCATTTTCCATAATTTAGCTCTATAATTGAATTATTTAGTAGGCTAAAATTTAGGGTATCTTATTCCTCTTTGATTAGGCTACTCTTCCCCTTATGTAATTTCTAAAAAGGGTTAAACACCTTATCCTTAATATTATTATGATCATATTTTTAAAATGACATTTGTACAGAAACCAATAGGTCAAATATTGAAAACATTTAAAATAATATTCTATAAAATCACATCAAAGGTCACACTTGAATTTTTTTTTTATTATTTACAAATAATATATCTCTCTTATTGCAAAATCAATTGTATTTTAAGTGTATACCATTATTTAAATTATGCTACATTTTATCATTCCTTTCCCAAAACTAAAAATTTTTTATTATAAGTTAATGACATCATTTTCAAGAATTATAATCAAGATTTCTATTTTCATTCATATTACCTTCCCTAAAGACATAAATACATCATATTGAGGCCTACAGGATATGTAGGTTTCACTTGGTCAACAATGGGTTTTTTTAGAATAGCTTGGCCATTCCCACTTCCCCCTATTTTACCCATTTTACATTTTATCTCTTTTTTTAATTTTACAAGACTAGGGTTCTTATTTTACAAGTCTTCCACACATCTATTTGAGCTTCAAAAATAAATAATTAATATATAGGCAAAGGTGCATATGTCCAAAATTTTAGATCCATCACACATTTTTATAGGATAAAGCCATAGTAGAAAACAACATTACATGGTGCTTTTATCTGCCTTTTGCAATCTTATCCATACATATAATAAGTCACTATTTTATGAACTATAAATGTTTGAAGGAATTAATAAGTAGTCACAAATTATAGAATGTAAACACACTCCAAATTAAGTTTAATCCAAGGACAATTATCCAACCATGGCTTTAGTTTATATTTTTATCAATTTAAAACTTTTTAAATTCTATAAATATTTATATTTATTATAGTTTGTCATATATAACATCCTAGATCATATTTTAGTAATTTATATTGACAACTAGTTTTAACTATAGGTCATGATTAATTTTATATAAAACATGTGTTCATATTTAGTAAATGCAATTTCCCAATTAGTTTCAATCTCGTATATAGTATTGCATTCCAATTTTCCAGTTAAGTTGTATTTCTTTTGTACTTTATCATTCTAGCATATTTAAAAATTTAGTAAGTTTTAAATATTTATTTTAATTATAGTATATATTTACCATTATAATTTTACATGAAAATTTATCTTATCTAAGAAGTTAATTCACTTATTTTCCAAACTTTGATAAAGCATATTGGTGAATTGTCTATTATTTAAGAAATTGAAAAATGCTAACCATATATGTTTATATGGTTTCTATATTTATAAACTAACAAGTTCTTTAGTAACCTAAATATTTAAATCTTTTATTTCTTAATTCATCCAAGTTAATAAAATCACTTTTATCTGCCTTAGACATAGTGAAACATTATGTTTTTCCCAAGTTGAGTATTTATAGATTTCAGTTAATAATATCATAATGGTAGATATTATTAATATATTTGATGATAAGGATAATAATAGTTACAATGATATCTTTCAAATAATTATGATATAAAATATATATTTATCAAAATTGTACGATAAGAAATTATGAAATCATCTAAAGGCCAATTTTATGAGACTTGTAATCCAATGGATCCTATGGATACAAATTTTATATGACCATTTAAAATGGCATAACCCAAGGGATAAAATACATTAATATGTCAATTCATATTCAGTCATTAGCAACATTACCTTTTATTAAAACACATTCTTCTTCTCTTTAATAAATTTCTCTCAGTCATAATTTTTTCCCACATAATAAAATAAAGGGAACTCAAATGATTGGTAATGTATAAGTTGAAGTATGCAACCAATTTATATTCCAATGTTAATAGTTCAAATAAGACACCATAAAATGTGAGGTAAACTAATAGTAAGATTGATCAAAATGGAATAAGACATGCAATTTTTTAGCCAACTTCATGCATTATTTTATCATCTCCTCTAAGAATATAATTTACCAACCTATAAAAAGATCCATATAGGGTATTTAAAACACTATTGTAATGCAATATCATGTCTCCCCCTCCCATTAAATAAGTTAATGTGAATAGGAATCTCCCAAAAAGTTTTGATCAAACTTCCTTTTGTGATTTTTTCATGTCATCAGGCCACACTACTAATATACATATGAATTTGAGGCACATGACTTGGGATGTGATTGATGTGGACACACATATAGAAGGGATAAAATTATAACCTAATTAAAGTAATGAAATGAAAATATTTAATAATCATTTTCATACACATAAAACTAATATGATAACAGATACAATAAGAGTGTTTTATGCATGCAATGCACACCCTCCTCCAGTTTCTTATCATTATCATATAGAGGCAAACCACTCTTTGAATGGCCTTATTAGTATTTACCATAGTTTACTACTATATAGGCCACTCATCACATTCAAAAATCATGATATAGTATATGATGCCTCAAATTTACATTCATTTTTCATTCAATCTCACATATATCACCAACCTATTCAGAGTGTCATGTTTGATAATGGTTCAAAAGTGGATATGTGTAAAATCACACTTATTTATCATCTTGAATACACTAATTTAGAATTATTTCACACCATCATGTACATAAAAGGATTCAATAGACACATTTAAATATCCATTGGTAATATCGCATTATCATTACAGGTTAGTCTAGCACATGTGGCCACCAATTATATAGTAGTACCTAGTGTAGGGGTATTCAATATGTAACTAGTACACCCTTAGATTCGACAAATTCATGCCATTATTTCTACATTTCATATGTATTTAAATTATATCTATGCTAATGAGGTCATCATAGTTTTGGTTATCCCATATGAATACCCCCTATCATAGAGAGATATGGTTCCCATACATCATATTTTAGTTGAGCCACCTATAAAGGTGAGACATACTCAAAGAGTTTAAAATATGGTATCAAATTTGGGGCCTATCCATGAAATACCACTTTAGTAGATATTTTTCATAGATTATAGATATCCTTTCTCTAATCTTACATATCCCCAATTAGTATTTTAGGGTACTAAGGGTGTTTCACGTAAGACACTAATGCATTATTCATACACTCCACAATGGGTTACCAAAATCCTTGGAGTTCATAATTCTAAAAAACATTCATAGTATGTTATATTCCATGATTATAGAAATGACAACCATTTATTATGAGTCCCTTTTATGACTCATTAGTAATTATCATTTTAGTTATTTATTTATTATTCATTTTATATATGTAAAAATAGAAAATAAAATAAAATATTCCATAAAATTCAAAAATAAGAACCTATGCATGATTATGTTTAGTTCATTTACATCATTTAATTTTTATATCATTTATTTATTATGTATTGATATGTAGTTTCATAACATATATGCTTTAAAAGTGTTCATGAGTGAATATGCAGAATATAGGTTTCCATTTATAGAACAATTTACTATTTTTTTGTCTCAAACTCAAAAATTACAAAAAGAAAAAACACCCTATTTAAACTAGGGTGCTATACATTGTTGTCTTATTCTACTAGCCTTATCCTAGTGACCATAATCTATCAATTCTAAAATCAAAACAAGACACAAGCCTCTTACACTTTATATACACATTAGCAAGATCAATGGAGGCATATTATACATTAGTTTTATCCTTGTTTACATATCCTTTACTGTTTATATATTAGTTAATTATATTTTACATTAGTTTTATCCTTATTTAGTATGGAAATATGCATTATATATATAAACATATAAAATTAAGCAAACAAGTACCATGGTCACAACACATACACAAAGAGATCACACGAAAACACATAAGTTGAGAAAAAGAAGGCCAAGGGGCCACATACAAGGAATGATCTAAAATTCAACTCACATGAATAAAAGCAATCAGTAATACATAGATACACAAGGAAGGACAATTTCAAATGTCCACAATCCAAATAGGTTGAATACACAAAAAATTATGAAGTAAGAAAGCAAACATAAATCATGTATGAATAAGTAAAGTTGATCTATTTAATGAACTTGTAACATTAATATACTCAATAAATTAGGTATCTAATTAAAATATCAATGTAAATTTAATTGAGATAATACATTACATGGTTTAATATACTAAAGTATGAATTATAGGGATAGTCATAAAATAATAGAACATGTGTTAAAAGATACCCTTAGTGAACTTATTATGATATATAAAAGTTTTAGGGAGGTTGATACTAGCTTGAATCTAGAAGAGTAAAGTCTACTAGCACAAGTGTATTATAATTGAAGAACAGTACAATCTATTAATATCTGGATTAGTATGGTTTTATCCATGTAAATTTTCTAGGCCTAAGACAATATCACCACCTGTAACTTAATTTGGAAATGCTAATATATATATTCTATAACTCAATCAAGTATGTATACATAGAGCATTTTCACAACTTTATTATTTATAGACACTTGATATCTTGCAAGAACCTATCGAGTCTCAATCTCTCTGAGTAATTATCTTAAGGGGTGCATCGAGAAAGGGGTGGGCAGACTTTTTATGCCTTATAAGATTATTGTTCCCTTTTCCACTTGCTATATACACTCTTGCCTCCTAAAAACTTGAACCCTAAGCTTATTTCTCTCTTTCCTATCTATTCCCACAAGTTGTCATGATTTATCCTTCATTTCTTACCTTATTTCAACTTTGACCTATTCAATAAGCTAGGTCGACCTAGTCGACCTAGCTTATTTAGGGGATACTTTGCCTTTCCCTGTTGCTTTGCATCCTGACCAACCTAGCATAAAATTCAAGCATTGGCTCAATAATGTGCTAGGTCAACCCAATCAACCTAGCACAACTAACATGTTTGAAAGGCTATAGGGTGAGATACTACTATATATATAAGGTCATTCCTTACAATTTCATAAGAGAGTTAAATTAATAAAAGAAGTTTGAATAAACATATGCTTATTGACCATTCTACTTTAGGAATAAAGATCTAGGGTTCAATACTTTTCTTTGGAGCTATAATCTTTTCCTGTGGAGAAGAATTTTGGATGCTTAGATAGGTTGTGTAGCCTAGAGATGATTTACATTTGTTGTCCTTACAATCCACAATAATCTCTTGTGAAGCACCATTGGCCAAGGGAGAGGTTAAGACTTGGAAGGTTCATCTTTAAAGGTAAGTATTCCTAGCTTTATTTATCCATTGTAAGAGTAGATAGATAATGAAATATGTATTCTTCTCTCCCATGTATTAGGATTCCATATATATTGATGTGAGTATATCTCTCCTATACATGTTTAGTTTAGTTGTTATTTACTTTTTTTTTCTAACTCTAATTTATGCCACAAGCTTTAGTGAACACTAGATTAGTTTTATTTTCTTGTTATTAGATTAGTTTACTTTTTTAATTATCATAAGTGAATATAAAAACCACAGGACTCTTTTAAGGTTGTTTGATTGTTGTTAGAACCCTCCTTAGCATGATGTATTGTGGCGTATCATATAAGTGATCCCCTAATTAGGTCTAGAAGATCATCATAGTTGTCATGCTCTTGCTTAACAAGTGTGTGTGCCCCAATAAAAATTTTAGGAGTTATCTATCTTATTTTATCTAGGATTGATTCATGTGCACCATGTAATTCTGATTACATACATTGTAGTGAACCAGATGTGAATCAAACCTTTATAGGGTTTCTTTCACTTATTTTATTCATTTTGTCATCTTTTCTATCATATGTTTTGACTTGTTAGGTCAATTATATTCACCCAACTATTTCTCTCTATGTATAGGAATAGGTAACTAGATCGATTAGCTCAACCTAATATAAGTTTCCATCACTTTAAATACTTTTTATTTCACCTACTAGGTTGACCTAGCACATTTCCAACCACTTTACAGTAGGTCCCTATCTGGGATTCACAGTGTAGGTTTTAGATCCTAGACTTCCAAATTTGTAGTTCAATCAACTAGGTCAACCGACTTGACTTAGCACATTTCCAAACATCTAGTTCAGTCTACTAGGTCAACCAGGTCAACTTAGGACACCTTTTTAGCTTTTTTAGTAGGTTCCTATCTCTCTTGGTCAACTAGCTCGACCTAGTTCTATAGATTGGGACATTTCTCTCCAAGGTTATAGGTTAGTTACCTATTTTATTTTCATCTCCAAAAACACCAAGGTTAATTTCTATTTTTCTATTTCTACTCTACTCTATACTTTTCTTTCAAAATTACAATCTGTGTATGTGTACCAATTGGTTTGGCCAATGTCAATTAAATTGATTGCATATTTCATTTTAGTATCTTCTTTTCTAGACTAGTTATAGGCATATCTCATTTAATTTTTCATCTTTTTATCAATCCTTTCTTTTTTCCTATCTATTGTGCTATGTCGACCAGAGCAACTCTACACTATCCCATGCCCGACTTTCTACTTTTGTCAATAGAACTAAGTTGACATAGTAGTTTTTGTATATCTTATGAACTGAATGAGGTCGACTGGGTTGACCTAGCATATTTTTCATGACTTTTTCCAACTTTTTTTAGCTTTTGCTCTCTGCACTGGGTTAGTTTTATGGACCTTGTCTATCTTTATTATCCCTACTTTATATTAAGTCAATCAAGTTAACCTAAATTTGTTTTTATCACTTTTTGAATACTTTTTTTTCTCATCTTTCTTTCCTTCCTCTTTCATCATGGATTTCCTACTGGGTGACAAAACTGAATCTCAAACAATAGGCATGATGGAATTCACCAATCCTCATAGGGTTTCCCATAGACAAAGTAGAGTTCCTTTTACAAATGCTAGTAATGTTCATATTACAACTTGTACAATGGACTATAGGTTCCCTCATGATACCTATTTTCAACATAATCCTTATTTTCTCTTACAAAACCAACTTAAGTTAGAGTATACTCCCAAAGTGTTTTCTTATTAACCAATTTCCCCAACATTAATGAAAAGATCCATCTACCATTTATAATATCATGATTAGTGCTCAAGCCAATGAACATCATTCACCACATTGTACATTCTCAAATGGATTTGGTATTACTAATTTATTTTCCTCAAAACCTATCCCTTTGATCATAACCTCTTCTCATGCTTCTTCTTCATCTTCTTCCCTTTCTCTTACCTCCATGCCTAGTTTCTCAACTAGCATGGCTGGTTCTACATCTAATGGACATATTTTAAGATCCACTATCCTTAATCCTTCCACTAGTTTATTATTTATTACCCAAGACATTCTTGATTATAGTGCTTCTTCCTCTCTTCTATTCACTAGTGCATATTTTGTTACACAAGAAAGCTTTGCCACTAGTTCCTCTCATTCTCATTATTCATCTCAAGCTCTCAATAACACCAATAGTGGTACCCAAGCCACTAATACCAACACCAAATCTTATAATAATGTTAGTCAAACTCATAAAATTATATTTAAAACTCTCAATCAAATGAATGCTTTCCAAGCCCATAACACAAATCAAATGATGAGAAATCAAAATCACCTTCTTCATCTTCAAATGCAACCACAACCAATGGCTTGGGGCACACATAAACAAAGTGTTCCTCCCCCTCCTATTCAATATTCTCAAGGAAATCTTAATCCTTAACCTCCTTTAATTAATAAAACTATCAAGAATCTACAAAATGAACCTCTCACTACTCAAATAGCTAACATTGATATAGGAGGTATAACACCTACAATCCCTTATAATGGATCAACTAATCCTTCTCTTCATTTTAAAACATCTGGGAATATTTATAAATAATGGGTTAAATTAAAAACCTTTGTCACTAACAAGATCTTTTCTAAGACCCTCACATGCAATGCCTTGGATTGGTACAATTACCTTAGACCTCATTCCATTACTAGTTTGAAGGATTTAGTGAATGCTTTAGTTCAAGAATTCTAAACTAGTGATTTTCCTTAAAATAGTTTGGCCCATTTCATCAATTACAAGCAAAACAAAAATGAAACCACCCAAGCATTTGATAAATGATGGAAGCCTTTATCAAATAAGTGTGAACACAACATGGCCAATATAGATGGCCAACATGGAAGCATTTATTAAATGATGGAAGCCTTTATAGATGTTCTTTATCCTAAATTACAATATCAAGTCTGTAGCCTTTCTCCATGAACTTTGGAAGAAGCTATTGATCAAGATAAATTACAATATTTCCTTATGTATTAATTCAAGCCATCTCAATCTTCCATGGGTTCTCATATATTACTTAAAAACACAAACCAAAATGTTACCAATGATGGTGTTTGTAATTCATATGATACCATTCACCATGTTCAAGTTATTATTCCTACCTCTTCTTCAGAACCAGCTTCCTCTTCTCAACAATTTAGTATGATTTTCATTTCTCAAAAAGTAACATTAATTTTCATAAACCTCTTTCCTTAGCTGAATTTCTTAAATGATTATCTAGACCTCTTCTTCCTGAAATTGACCCTACTTATCCCATGGAAACCTAGTATGATTCTAGCAAGTTTTGTTGGTTTCATGTTTGTTAGGGTAATCCTCATGAGACCTATAGAAAAATTCATAATTTAGATATGGAATTTATTCTTGGACATAACTTTGATTATGATTCTATTGTGCACCAATGCTAGCAAGCCTATGAGTGTGCTTTTAAAGAATACAAAACTCAAAATAAAGCTCAAACCTTGAATCAAGTAAACACTCATTTATCAATTTATAAACATTCTTTACGTAATCATAAGCCTAATAATCAACCAATTAAATAAAACCAAGGCAAGCCCATATCTTCCACCAATAATTTATCAAGTCTTGTGGAACTAATTTTTGAGGAAAATGTGGTTATCATGACTAATATGACAAGTGTGATGGCTTTCATTGATTCTCAATCTATCTACACCCTGCCTCTTTCTCAAGCATATCGTGTTATCCAATATTCCTCTTCAACTAATTTAAATGAGTTGGGGTAAGAGTATCCTATAACCTTTGATGAAGATCCAAATTATGATTCTCCTTTGGATAACACATCCCATGCTATTTCTACCACTCTTCCATCATCTTCTCCTTCCAAAGATAATCAATCTTCTATTAACACCTCTTCTACTCCTCAAGATCAAGTTGAACTTATTAGTTCATCATCTCAACATGATTTATAGCCTTATTCTAAACCTTCTCATTATTATCAACACAAATTTCAATTCTCTTCAGCTCCTCCCTTTAAAGACCTCCTTAACCATTACGTGCCTATATCTAACAATCTTCTCATGGGTTATGATGAGTGGGATCCCATTGCAGATCTCACTAATCTCCCTTCCCAAATTTCATTTCTTAAACTCATGAGGACATATCCGCATCATCAAAAACAAATTATTCAACTATTATTTGAAATGAATGTCCCTCATCATCCCTTAGCAGGATGAGAGGCATCCTTGTCTAGTTCTGAGGATATCATCTTGCAACAACGTGAATATATGTCCATCAATGTTGATGAAACTAGAGAGACTTCTCTTTCATTAAAATTTCCCATCACATCTATGATTCTTGAAAAGATTTTTCTTTGTGTAGATGATCTTCCCCTATTTATTAATGTCCAAATTAGTGATATGCAAGTTAAGCATGCTTTAATTAATGATGGTTCTGATACTTGTGTTACTTCTCTTGATTTCATTAAAACCCTTAGATATTTAGAATGCAATATTAAGTCCACATGTATCACCTTCCAAGGATATGATATAAGGAAAATGCCTCCTCTTGGGTGAGTGTGGCTTCCCATTACTGTCCTACCTGACACTATTCATGTGAAGGTGATGATATTTAAATTTTCTCTTTCTTATAACATCTTTCTTGGTAGGTCATGGACTCATCATATGCATGGTAATAATGAGATATAATGAGAGGGAAGGTGAATCAATATATCATATATCTTATAAAACTTTTACTTAATCAAACTCCACTTAACCATACATTCAAGATAAGCAATAAAATTGAAATAATAACATGCACCACACAAGAGAGAGAGACACCAAATTTTTATGTCAAAACCCAATGTGGAAAAAATCATGGAGAACAATCTCAAGTTTATGAATGAGCACCAAATTGTAGGAGAACCAACCCTTTTGTCGAGCAACAACATAACAATGATTGTGAGCACCAACCCACAGGAGCACCAACCCCTCTTGTGTATAAAACATAACTATCTCTCAATGTTGCTTTCTCAACAAATGATATAACTCTACAATATCTCATTTTATTCTCTCTTCTTTTCTTATATAAAAAATTTTCAAACCATGCACTCTTGCATATACAAATGGCTTCCCAAATCTCCTTTTATAGCTTTTCAAATGACCTTTAGCACTCACCCTTTGTGACCCTTTAATCCTCATAGAAAATGGCACCACATTTGTATGACCTTTCGAATCCTTTCGTTTAAAAATTAACATGGTGACCCTTCATGAGAAAATGTGTCCTTTCCCCTTTTGTCTTTATGTTGGTGACTTTTCAAATTCCTCAAGCTGACCCTTCATGAGAAAATACATGCTTCCTCTTTTGTATTCACTTGGTGACTCTTTGAATTCCTCAAGATGATCCTTCATGGGAAAATGCATACTTTCCCTCTTTTGTCTTTTCCTCTTGACTCTTTGACTTCTTCATGGGCCCTCTTTTGAATTTATGCAACTAAAACTATATTCGTTAATATTAAATAAATATCGACACACTTTAGCCAAAATATGAACATTAAAAACACCTTTAGACATTAAATGCTATGGGGCCTTTATCACAAATAATGTTAGAGCTTTGACATAAATGATAATATTTCCAACAATCTCCCCCTTTGTCATTGATAGCAACCTCAAACTAAAACTACCACATCCTAAAACTTGTACTGCACATGCCAACCTGCATATAATACCAACTAAAAAATATATAGTAACTCCCCCATACTATTACACCATATACTTGTTCTTATACCTATTCTTATATTTCTCCCCCTTTGACATCAATGGAAAATGGTCTATTCTAGAGCTAAAACTTATCTCCCCCTCAACTAATGTTGATCCTCAATGATAGGAAGTAAAAGAAATTACTCCCATCTTCTCTTGCAGATACTTGAATGTGTCCTTTGGTAGTGCCTTTATGAAATATCTACAATCTATTTTTTACTATTGATATATTCCAATTTAACCTACTAATCTGTAACCTGCTCTCTAAAAAAGTGATATCTAATAAGAATATGCATTGTTATCGAATGCATGACTGGATTCTTAGAAATATTAATAGCACTTGTGTCATCAAAAAAAATAGAAATAGGTTCATCATATTTTACCTTGATTTATTCTAAATTTTGCTTCATCCAAAACACTTGAGTACAACACAACATTACTGCAATATATTATGCATCAGCTATAGAAAGTGATACTATGTTTTGCTTCTTAATTATCCATGATACTAAGCTATCACCAAGGAAGAACATTTGTCCATTTGTACTCTTTCTATCATCCAAATGAATTTCCCAATCTAAAATTATAAAAGCAACCAAAGTGAAATATCTACATATGGGATACCATAATCCATAATCTAATGTTCCCTTGACATATCTGAATATTCTCTTCACTAACTAAACACAACTCTCCTTTAGGGCTGCCTAATATCTCACAACCATGCCTACTACATTTATGATATGTCACCTCGATGCTATCAAATATAAAAGACTACCAATCATACATCTATACAAAGATTAATTTACAACAGGTGAATATTCATCCTTGCTCACCTTGTTCCCTATACCCATTGGTGTGCCAACTGGTGCACAATCCTCAAAACCAATTTTTTTCAATATTTAATTGGTATATTTACTTTTAGATATGAAAATTCTTTTATCTAATTGAAATATTTGAAATTGTGAGAAAAATGACAATTCTCCAAGGATAGACATCTCAAATTCTTTTTGCATATTATCAAAAAATAATTTTTTCATGTTTTTAATGTTTTCTCCAAATATTATGTCATCAACATATACCAGAATAATCAACTGATACTCACCTTCTATTTTTATGTAGAGATTACTATCAGTAAAACCTCTTTTGAAACCTTGATCCTATAGGTAATTATCAATCCTTGCATACCAAGTTGTAGGAGCTTGTTTTAATCCATACAGTGCTTTTTTCAATCTGCATATATGGTTATTATCCTTTGAGAGAAAAAATCCCTTAGGTTGCTCAATGTAGACCTCCTCTTCTAGATTCTTATTCAGAAAAGTAGACTTGACATCCATCTAAAACACTTTGAAATTCTTAAACACTTCATATGTAAGAAACATTTTAATAGCATTTAGCCTTGACACTAGTGCAAAATTTTCTTCAAAATATATACCTTCAATCTGAGTATATCCTTTACATACTAACCTTGATTTATTCTTCATAACTTAACCATCGTCAATCAACTTATTTCTATATACCCATTTTATTCCTATCACATTTTGATCTTTTGGTCTAGGCACTAATTCCCAAGTATCATTCTTTTCTATCTAATTTAATTCTTCATCCATTACCTTAACCTAATGCTCATCATGTCTAGCTTTTGAAAAAGTTCTAGGATGAATTTTGGATAACAAAGAAAAATTAACTTGCTCAGATTTACTTACCATCATTCTTTTGGTGTGAACTCCATTTATGTTCTTGATGATGTCACTTTTATTATGATTTCACTAGACATATTTGGATGGGGTTTTGGTATCTTTTTACTCCTCATCTTCATGTGATTATTTAAAATCTTCTTCTTCAATGATTTCAGGAGTGTCTACTGGATCACTGGCTCTTTGTGTTACATCATCTATCCTGACACTTGCACTTTCAGATATCTTTTTCTTTTCTTATAATATTTATAAGATTTAATTTTTCAAGAATATCCAATAAATATACCTTCATCTATTCTAGATTTAATCTTACCCAATTTTTCATCAGTTCTCTTTATGAATCATCTGCTACCAAAAACTCTAAAATAATCAACAGTAGTTGGTTTGTCTTTTCATATCTCAAGGAGTCTTGTTGTTGTTAACTCTCAAAAATGTTGTATTTTGGATATGTAATATTGTGCCTACTACCTCTCTCCAATATTTATCTGGTATCTTGGATTCATTTAGCATTGTCCTTGTCATCTCTTGAATTCTTCTATTTTTTTGCTCAACTACTCTATTTTGCTATGAAGTTGTAGCTGCTAAATAATTTATCTTTATCCCATAGTCTTCACAATACTCAATAAATGTATTTAATATGAATTCTCCTCCTTGATCTAATCTTAGGCACTTGATCTTCAAACTAGTTTCATTCTCAACTAAATCCTTTAATGCTTTGAAGTGGTTGAATGCTTCTTATTTTTTCTTCAAAAAAATCACCCAAGTCATACATGTAAAATCATCAATACGCAACATAAAGTATTTCTCATATTAAGTACTTTGAGTTCTAGTAGGTTCACATAGATCAGTGTGATCAAGATCTAACCTCTGAGTGGTCGAGTTTTCTTTTTTCTTGAACCATATTCTAACCTACTTCCCATGTTGACATGGTTCACAAAGCATGTTGAAGGGCTTTGTAATCTTTGGAAGATCTCTAACTAAGTGCTTATTGTTGATGCTGATAGCATTGTAAAGAATTATTTATCCCATTCTCCTATGCCACAACCAACTTTCCTCAACCTGACTCAATCAACATTTTTGACCTTTGATATCTGATAAAATATATAAATTATTTCCTATCCTTTGATCATCTGTAATCAACACATTTGAATCTTTTCTCTTAATTTCATAACCTTTTTCATAAAAATTTAATGTATTTCCTTGATTGCACATTTGACTTACAATTAATAGATTATGCTTAAGACCTTCATACAGAACATTTGTAGTCTTAGTTCTACCATTATCCAAACTTAATGTACCTTTTCCAACTATTTTGGTAGTCGTATTGTCTCCAAATTTCACTATGCCACCATTAATCTTATTTAGAGTTATGAACTTGATCTTGTCTTCTATCATGTGCCTCAAACATCCACTATCAACAACTCATGGCTTTTCTTCATTTAGTGCATGCAAAGATGTCTAGACTAACATAGACTTTTTAGGTTGTTTCTTCTACCATGAACTTGTATGAACTTTCTTCTTGATGAATGGAGCCTTTAAATTTCGGTCCTTCTTTACTGACTCGAACACACTTTTGTAATGTTAGGATATGTGTCCAAAATTATTACACCTATAACATATTATGGCCTCTAAATCAAAAATTGATAGAGGAGGAAAAGAATTATGGCTTCTGCTTGAATCTGCATAAATTTCCTTCTCCTTGTTTTTGAAATTATTAGCTCTTTTATGATAGTTTATTTTCTTATGACCATAACCATTACAATAAAAACAATAACCATGAAAATATAACATGTTCTTATTTACATATCTTTCACCTAGTTTTATTTTGTAGGTTTGTTTCTTATAGCCTTCTTTGTTTGAGCTTTTCTTTACATTCTTAACTTCTTCACTTTTTGTTTCCTCTTTTGTAAGAGATTCAACATAGCTCTTTTTCTTTTCAAATATAATACCTATCTTATTTGATATTGATTTTTGAATTTCTAATATCTTATTCAAAATATTAGTGTTATTCTCAAATTCTAAATCATTTACTGCTCTATCATTGACTGCTTTATTGGTTTTCTTGATATCTTCTTTTAAAGAGGCAATTTCAACAACATACCTTTCACATTATTTAGTTACTTTTTAAAATTGAGATGTTAGATATTCTTTAATATTTTTTGCTTCTTCAATGTCTACTTGTAGATATTTAATTATTTCCTTTGATTCCTTTTCATTTTTTTGATATAGAGCTTCAATCTTCAAATCTCATTCACAAGAGATTTTAATTCTTCTTAGGCACAAATGAGTTCTCTTTCTAGATTCACCTCAACTTCATCATTTTCTTCTTGATCATCTATACTTTTGCTTGTGGAGGAATCTTTATGTATGGTCATGAATAAAATCTCTTCTTCATCTAAGTCATTGATTCCACTATCTTCGACTAAGCTAGGATCTTTAGAATATAAACTCTTCTTCTAGAATTCCTTCTTGTATTTGCCTTTGAAGTTATTTTTGTATGTAGACTTTCCTTCTTCATTTTCACTATTGTTCTTATCTAGGCACTTCGCTACAAAATTTACAATCTTACCAAATTTAAAACATTTAAATGACAAATTTTCTTGATATTTACATGTGTCCTTTCTAGGCTTGCAAATGAATAGAGCTCTGTTGTCATCTTCCTCATCACTAGAATTGTCCCTTGATTCTTGAATCTAAGCCTTATCTTTCTTTGATGTCTTCAAAGAAACTTCCCTCTTTGAGGTTTTCTCTTGTTTGATCCACATCTCATATACTATAAGAATACCATGTAATTCATCCATCTTTAGTTTGGCCAGATCCTTTATCTCTTCAATTGTCCATACCTTTCCATTATATCTCAATGGTAGAGATCTCAAAACCTTTTGTACCACTAATGACTCTTCCAATTTTTCTCTAAGGCCTTGAATTTTATTAACCATTTGATCAACCCGTAAAAGATAACTTATTATGTTTTCTTCCTCATCCATCTTCAAACTTTAAAACTATCTTATAAAAGTCTAGAGCCTAGCTTGCTGAACCTTTACATAGCCTTTTTAAATATTCTCAAATTTTATCCAAGTCTCATGAGCATATTTACATTGCATAACTTTAACAAATTCTGAATCACATAAAATAGAATTTATAGATTTATCATTATTTTCACTTGCATTCTCTTATACAAGAGTACTCATAAGTGTCTATAGCTCTTCATATTCCTCTATCACTACTTGCCAAATGTTGAATCCAAGGTCCATCAAGTATGTCCTCATCCTTATGCTTCAAAATTCATAATTTGTCCCACGAAACAAAGGTTCCTTATTTTTTGAAAAACCTTGATGTGATCTAGCCATCGTGCTTTCCCTAATCTACCTTCAAGCTATTAAACTCTTTCCAAAGGAACCTAATCTATTACCAATTGTTAAGATGAGATATACTGAGAGGGGGGAGGTAAATTAGTATATCATATATCTTATAAAACTTTTACTTAATAAAACTCCACTTAACCATACATTCAAGATATGTAATAAAATTGAAATAATAACATTCACCACATGGGGGAGAGAGAGAGAGAGAGAGAGAGAGAGAGAGACCAGATTTTTACATGGAAATCTAATGTGGGAAAAACCATGGAGAACAATCTCAAGTATGTGAATGAGCACCAACTCAAATTACAAAGTTTGCAAGCACCAACTTGTAGGAGCACCAACCTCTTTATTGAGCACCAACATAGTAATGATTTGTGAGAAACAAACCATAAGAGAAACAACCCTTTTTATGTATAAAACATAACTATATTTTAATGTTGCTTTCTTAACAAATGATAGAACTCTACAATATCTCTTTCTATTCTCTCTTATTTTCTTATATAAAATAATTACAAACCATGCACTCTTCCATATACAAATGGCTTCCCAAGCATACTTTTATAACTTTTCAAATGACCTTTAGAATTCACCCTTTGTGATCCTTCAATCCTCATGGAAAATGGTGCCACATTTACATGACCCTTTGAATCCTTTCATTTTAAAAGTCACATGGTGACCCTTAATGAAAACATGCATCCTTTCCCCTTTTGTCTTTATCTTGGTGACTTTTTTAATTCCTCAAGGTGACCCTTCATGTGAAAATGCACCCTTCCTCTTTTGTCTTCACTTGGTGGCTCTTTGAATTCCTCAAGATGACACTTCATGGGAAAATGCATCCTTTCCCTCTTTTGTCTTTACCTCGTGACTCTTTGACTTATTTATGGGCCCTATTTTGACTTTATGCAACCAAAAATATATTTGTTACTATTAAATAAATATCAACACACTTTAGCCAAAATATGAACATTAAAAACACCTTTAAACAGTAAATTCTATGGGACCTTTATCACCAATAATTTTAGACCTTTGACATCAATGATAATATTTCAAACAATGTGAGCTATTGCTTCTTCCACCTGGCAATGTGTTAAATAATCTCATAATGGAGCCATTTATAGGATCCAAGGAGATATTGGCCTTGGAATTTTGAATAATTCTAAGATCATGGTGTCTTTGAGATTCCTACTCTTGAACCTTTATTTAGCATTCTATTTCATGAGTCGTAGCATCTAAATTTTCCTATCAACTCAACTAGAGGGTATAATGGGCATCTTGAGCTTGTTGGTAATACTCCTCTGAACCTTTTAGAATATAATGATGATGAGCTTGATGAGATTAATATCAAGATCAAAAAATCTAATATCATACCTCATCTCTCATCTCACAACTTCCTACTTCCTTGTAACCTCATTCTCGTAAACCTCCTTGCAATGACATTATTATAGTCTTATCCAAGACTCATCATTATATTCACCATGCTTCTTTTGATGATAAAGTTATTTTGACTTGTGTCATGCTTGATTATGATGATATCTATTCCTGAGATGATCCTTTATTAGGTGGTCTTGTCCAAGCCCATGATGCCAAGATTATGTGTTATCATTCTTCTTTACTTAAGTCTTTTCAATCTTCTCATGTTCTAATTTTTGTAGTTCCTAATTCTTGTATTTTTGATCTTTATTATAGAGTAGAGATGGCACTAACACCTCTAGTTTCTAAGGATTCCCATAGGACTATGTTCATGGATCATGCTATGATTGGACCTTACCATTTTTCTAGTTTCCCTGATTCCCATCATTGGTTTACTCTTGAGATTAGTGCTACCCTTCTTAGACATTTTTTTGATCTTGCTCCTCTAAGAGTGGAACCTGTGTTAGAACCAATTATTATTTTTTCTTCCACTATTGATGATCCTACTCTTACTTCTTCCACTATTTTTATTCTTATTAAGACTGGTTTTATTCCTTCTCCATCATCACATCCTCTTGGTAATGGTTTTCTTCCTTTGCCTAAGATGGATCCTTTACCCACCAAATGGGGTTATGAGTCATCTCCCTCTTCTTCTACACCTTTTATACCTTATCTGATGAATGTTCCTCCTAAGCACAATCATAAGAATATTTGTTGCTTTCATAGGATAGATGCTCATTCTTCTACACATTGTCATAAGTTGCAACAATATATTGATACCTTGCATCCTTCTTCCCCATCCATAGACACTACCATACCTCCTCTAAAAATTCTTCTTGAATATATACCTAAGTATGGTGAGAGGTATTTTAAATGGCACCAATGTGACACACATCATACTGATCATTGTTATATCCTTTAGCAGCATCTTAAGGATCATATTATAGATATCCATTGACCAGTTACTATTCCTCTCATAGGTTATTCTTGTATGAAGCCCCCCCCCTTATTATCCCATAGTTACACCTCCTA
>JARHVA010000966.1:3430000-3485000 GCA_037957365.1 Torreya grandis | reverse complement strand
CTCTCATCAAGGGGAGGTTCCCTATAGATATGCTATATATATGTATAAATAGAAAAAAAAAACTCATGGGTAGGACAAGACATCCATCTCTCTTTCTTCAGAGATGATGTGTACAAAACAAAGGAAAAACTCAAGGGAATGATAGACAGTACTCCTCTTCTTTCAGAATAACTATTTAGCCAGTCACAAGAATACTCCTAAAAATAAATGCAAAATGTAACTAAAGGTATGGTAACCAGCAAATTGAGACACAACACAAAGTCTGTATCTGAAATGCTCAAGAATAATATACAAAGGATGATGAGGGCACAAAGTCTTCTCAAAATCTTTTACATAGCAATGAAAAGAAAACACATTGAAGGTAGCTATGGGGGCACAAAGTCTCTCCACGGTTGATTCTTTAGGACACCTTCCTGACTAATTTTACTAATCTTGCTTGTTAAATTAATGGAATATAAAATATATCAAGGAAAAGACATAAGAACATCTTCCTTAACAACAAAGACATCACAACACAAAGTCTAAAAAAGTTCCTTGCTTTCTTATTCCAATAACAAAATATGATCAACAAACTGAGCACAAAGTCTCAATGATGCCTCTCAATTTGGGCAAAGTTTCATTCAAATTGTCAAAAAAAGAGATATAATTACAATGAAAGAAAGTCCCTTGTATAGCCATTTCAAGAGGGACTCGAGAACAGTAATACATCATGATGCATTGGGAAATGTTAGGAAGACAAGCTAGAACTTTGGGGAATTTTACCCATTTAATCTTCTTAATGTAGATAAATAAACCATGCAATTGAAATATTACAACTTTCAATGTCCACCTGGCAGTCTGATCTTGTCTTCATCATTCCTCCTTTTTTGGTTAATTGACTCGGGTCCTGGATTCATTCATTATTCTATCTTTCCTTGCTTTAAGCTAGTTTTGGTCTTGAATTCTGGGAATGCATTTGGGTCTGTAAATCCAAAGGATCAATGGCTATTTCATGGGCTTTAAAATTGACGTGTACATGCCCGTCAATGTGCTCTCAACGGCTAGTTCACTATCCTGAATTTGACATCTTTGGGGGCATCACCCCTTGGTCTTCTTTTGGCTTTGCCCTTCCAGATTGGACTTGCCCTTTTGGGCCCTGAGAAATGACCTATGTTGAATCAGAATAGCCTTTTACTTTCGCTACTGAGAGTCCCCTGCAAGGGTACCTACCCTTCAGTGTCCTTTGGCAGCCCTTTGCCTCAGTAGTTCCCGCTGACAAATCCCTGGGCTTTCTCCCATGAAAAGTTCCCCATGGACATTTTCCCCAGGTTTTTTCTCTCGATGGTAATTTCCATGGACATTTTGTCCCATGGACAATTTGCCTGGGGAAAATTCCCATGAACAAAAGTCTGTGGAAATTTGTTCTGCGAAGCCTTTGATTGATCTTCAGATCTTTTGAGCCCGCAACCACTTAGAATTCTTTTAAACTTTTTGTCTAAATGAATTCCTTTAGACAAAATTCTGAAAGAGTTAAGTGTTAGGCAATTTTCAAATGCCTTAAACAAATCCAAAAGAATTACCTTTCAGCTTCCTTAAAAAATGACCCTTCGGAAGGGTGCTTTTATTGATTAAGTGTCTTCCGCAAGTGCACTTGTCCTTTGGGAAGTTTCCTTTTGCATTGAACTACCCCTTTGAACCTTGACATTGAACCAATCATTTGAACCAAAAAATGGTTAAAGTTGATGGTTCAATGAATTAAACAAGCCAATGAACTAAACATTGACCCAAACATAATGAACTTGCCTTTGAACCAACAAGAACTTTGACATTGAACCAATCGATTGAACCAAGGATTTGAACCAAAATGGTTCAAGCCAATGGTTCAAGCCAATGGTTCAATTGAATGAACCAATTAAATGAACCAAGCCATTGAACTATTCATCAACGGTTCAAACAAAGCTTTGAAAAATGTCTTTGAACCTATTGTTGAACCTGTAGACATTGAGCCAAAGGATGAACTGAAAGAATGAACCAACTGAGTAAACTATCTAGTTGAACCAAAAGACACTAAGTGAAATAAAGCATTGAAATGCTTGGTTAAACTGAGCCATTGAACTATTCCTTTGGTTGAACCCGCCATTGAACCTTGAACCCGTTGAACCTTTGAACCAAAGTGGTTCAATGGTTCAATGGTTCAAGCCACCTTGATTTGGCTTATCTTCTTGAAGCTGATGAACCAATTGAAGTGATTGAACTTTGAACCTTGATGAAGTGCTTAATTCTTGCCAAAGATGTTGAACTTGTTGAACCTTGAACCCGTTGAAGCTTTGAACCAAAGTGGTTCAATGGTTCAATGGTTCAAGTCTCTTTTTGTACTCAGATGCTTGCTGATGGAGATTTTGGATTGAACTAAGGCTCTGAACCAATCCTGGAAAATGACCAAGTGTTGAAAACCATTTCTTTTGACTGAAACCACCTACAAAATCCTTTGAACCTGTATAAATGAACATGCTTGTAGAGTCTGTAGAAATAAAGTCCATAGAAATCAACATGTAAAAACCCATTGAACTTGACTTGTAGAGTCTGTATTTTTTTGAGAAACTTGGAAAATGAGGAATTTGAATGTCTAGTACAAATTTTGGAAATGAAAGAGGCAATTTTGGTCTGTAAGACCAAAATAGTTCAAGTGTTGTCCCAAAAATGACTGCTACTTTTTGGGGGACAACAACTGGCTCTAGTTGGGGAACTTTTGTCAATTGCAAAATGAATTAAAAGGAGTAGAATCCAGAATATCCAGTGTCTTCAAGTATGCCATTGGGTTACAGAGTCATGCTACTCAGAAATGAGAGGCTCCAAAAATGGAAACAAACAAAACAAAATAGAATTGAAAACTTTATAAATATACATATATACAGATGGAATGATCTGTTACTTCAAGATTTGAAGTATTTCAGATGCTACTTTTTGGGAGACAATGAAAATAATGTTCTATCCTGGTAAACCAGCAGGAAACCGTTCTGTCCCCAAAAATGGTGATGGGTGAATGGAGTTCTCATGAGGAAACTAATTTTTTGTATCTTCCTATTGACACTTTCTTCTTCTTGCCTCATGGTAGGATGTGTTCATCAAAATGGAAACCATAACTCCTTGCTTTCTTGGTAAAGGGTTCCTTTGCCTGATTTTGATTTGTAGCAGCGTGGTCCACCATCATAACTTGTTGTTCTGCTATTTTAGTCTAGCACATGATTGGATCGTCCAAGTCAAACTCCTTAAAAAAATTTAGATTATCATCTCCTTTGATGTGAAGGAGTTTGACTTCTTCATCCTAAGCAATCTTCAATTTAGGCAATAGAGATTCACATCCAACTATGTTGTTGGTGTTGATGACTTTCAAATTGCATGAAGGAATAATATCTCTTTGAGGAGATATCAACATAGTCCCAACTCTAACACTGGTGGAAGAATTGTTGTCATCATCAGAAGCTGATCTCTTATCAGATTTCTCTTCATTAGAGATGGAAGAACCTTCCTTGTTTATACTGTGCTCTACCAATTCTCCTAAAGTCTTGTTTGGATCAATTCTTGGATTGTCAATTACAGAACTTTCATTTGTAGGAACATGAGCATCCTCTTTGGTAAAGAAATAATTACCTCTGCCTGAAGATTCAAATAGCATTTGTGCTATAGGGGATGATGTTGGGTAACCACATATTTTGCCTCTTTTTCAGGGAAAAAACCTCTTCATCACACCTTGGACAGGGATCCTTGCCTCAGATAGATCCATGTTTAGTTCTCCTCCCACATCCTTGCAGAAATTTCATCTAAGCAAAATGCCATAAGATGCTGGGACATCAGCCACCAAGATAGTCATTTTAATCCTCTTGTTTGGAAAGGCTGAAAATGCAAATTAGGCATCTTTGATTTACCCCAGCAATGGAACTTGCTTTTTTTCCATAGAGAAACATCTCCCAAATGTCTTGGTCAGTGTGAGACCAAGAGACTCAGTGACTTTAGTAGGCATGACATTATTAGATGCACCTAAGTCTATTATAAAGTTACTCAGCTTGTGGCCATTGATTAATAGGGAAACATAGAAGGGTTCTATTTTTCTAGGAGTAGCTGGAGGAGTAACGACCAGATTATTTGGAATAGGTGTATATATTGAAGAATCAAAATTTACTTTTTTAGCCTTTTATTCTGCAGGGATGGTTTGATTTGTAACGTATTGAACCAGCTTATTCAATTGATCTAGATTAGACTGCAAGTATTCAAATTCAGACATCTATATTTTTGTCTTTTTGGCATGATCAATTATATCAAATGGCTGAATCGAGCTAGGTACAGAGACAGGTACTTCAACTTTCTAAGTTTTTAGAGGGATGGGAGGTGGGCTAGTTTGCAAATTAGAAGTAGAAGGGGAATGTGAAATAGATGTATTTACCTTTTGAGTAATGACCAATTCTTTTGGCTAAAAAGGCAGATTAGCTCCATGCTTGACAATTGTGACTGCTAGCTATGGTTGCTCTTCTATCTTCTCTTTATCATCTTGTTGGACTGATTGGTTTTTGGATCGAGTAAACACTACATATGATCCATCTGAAGCTTCTCCTTTGCTTTTAAGTTCATCCTAATAATTTAGGAAACTAATGTGGGAGTCACCAGCTGATTCTTCTTGACTGTCTTCAATGATATCAACATCATTTTCTTGATTTAATTCAGGCTGATAAGAGAATTCTGATTCTACTTCAAGATATCCCATTGCTGAATTAGTTGGAAGAGCTTCCAGGGCAAGTTTTCCTTGTGGGGGAGGAAGGTGATTTTGTTTTCCTTGGTTTCTAGCAACATTGCCCTAATATGACTGATTTGGGAATGTCCTTCTGTATGTAAAAGCAGAAGACATTCCTTGAGCCATTTGCTTTTTGAGAGCAAGAAACTCATTTGCTAATTTGTGCACCATTGGATCTGTGGTGTTTGTAGATGCAAATTTAGAAGATGATGAAGCTCTATTTCTATTGGGATCTCTTCTTATTTTCCCTGCTAAGATGAGATCATCTTCTACTTCAGTGGCCAAAAGTTGAGCTACAGCGAGATCATTTGACTAGCACGTCTCAAGAGAAAACTGACTTTAGGCAGTTGAGAATTAATAAAAAAACATTTGAGATTCTCAGCTGTAGGTCTAGCAATTATAGGGGTTCTATTTCTCAATTTGTCAAATTTAGCTATGACGTCTCTCATAGGCTCATGAGGCTCTTTCTTCATCTATGTAAGTTGTGCTAGAAGTGTATGTGCATCTTCTACAGGTTTGAATATGGCTTTAAACTTAGCTTAAGGTTATTCTAATCAGTCACAGACCAAGCCTGTAGATGGTAAAACCAATCTGTAGCAGCACCTTGTAGTGTTTCAATAAAAAGCCTGATTGCTACATCATTAAATTCTACTCTGATTACTCCACAAGCTATACTGAATGTTGCAATGTGTTCATCAGGATGAACTTTGCCATCACCATAGAATTTAGGGAAATTCTTCCTAGAACTGTGTGGAAGCTCATGTAGAGGAGGAGTAAGAATGAGAGGACCAAAAGCATTACCCCAGGGGGCTTGAATTGCCATTATAGGATTCTGAAAAGGAGGGATAACAAATCTCAAAGGGGTAATTATAGGCATAGCTTTATCAATAGTAGAAGTAGATACTTCGTCTAGTAATGGGGATCTAGATTTAGTAAGAGGGAAGCTCTTGGTTTGTTGGAGACAAGATGGTGAAGGAAATAGGTCAAAATCACTTTGTTGTACCAACTCAAACATAGGGTCAATGATACCTTTAGCCCTTTGGCTTTATGTATATCTTGAATTTGCCATATTGTAAAACAAAAATAGAAAAGAATTTACCTTTCTTTAGTTAAAGCTTGCGGCTTTAAACTATGCATTATTTCCCTGTGAATGTGCAGGTGAATGAATAGGCTATAAATGGATAATGGGTATTTCCCCAGTGGAGTCACCAAAAATTGTTGGTTGAATATTTTGTCTATCAGCATACTGGTAAACAAAATAGGTCTAATTAGCCAAAGTAGGAAGATTAGTCATCCAAATGTGTAAGTTTATCACATCAAAAGGAGACTACTCTTTCCTCTCATCAAGGGGAGGTTCCTTGTGGATATGTTATATATATGTATAAATAGAAAATAATACTCATGGGTAGGACAAGACATCCATCTCTCTTTCTTCAGAGTTGATGTGTACAAAACAAAGGAAAAACTCAATGCAATGACAGACAGTACTCCTCTTCTTTCAGAAGAACTATTCAGCCAGTCACAAGAATACTTCTGAAAATAAATGCAAAATGTAACTGAAGGTATGGTAACCAATAAATTGAGACACAGCACAAAGTCTGCATCTGAAATGCTCAAGAATAATATACAAAGGACGATGAGGGCACAAAGTCTTCTCAAAATCCTTTACATAGCAATGAAAAGAAAACACACTGAAGCCAGCTATGGGGGCACAAAATCTCTCCATGGTTGATTCTTCAGGACACCTTCCTGACTAATTTTACTAATCCTACTTGTTAAATTAATGGAATAGAAAATATATCAAGGAAAAAAGACATAAGAACATCTTCCTTAACAACAAAGACATCATAGCACAAAGTCTAAAAAAGTTCCTTGCTTTCTTATTCCAATAACAAAATATGATCAATAGACTGAGCACAAAGTCTCAATGATGCCTCTCAATTTAGGTAGAGTTTCATTTAGATTGTCAAAAAAAGAGATATAATTACAATGAAAGAAAGTCCCTTATATAGCCATTTCAAGAAGGACTTAGGAACAGTAATACATCATGATGCATTGGGAAATGTTAGGAAGACAAGCTAGAACTTTGGGGAATTTTACCCATTTGATCTTCTCAATGTAGATAAACAAGCCACGCAATTGAAAGATTACAACTTTCAATGTCCACCTGGCAGTCTGATCTTGTCTTCATCATTTCTCCTTTTTCGATTAATTGACTCGGGTCCTAGATTCATTCGTTGTTCTGTCTTTCCTCACTTTCAGCTAGTTTTGGTCTTAAATTTTGGGAATGCATTCGGGTATATAAATCCAAAGGATCAACGGCTATTTCATGGGCTTTAAAATTGACATGTACATGCCCGTCAATGTGCTCTCAATGGCCAGTTCACTGTCCTGAATTTGACATCTTCGAGGGCGTCATCCCTTGGTCTTCTTTTGGCTTTTGGCTTTACCCTTCCAAATTAGGCTTGCCCTTTTGGGCCTTGAGAAATGACCTATGTCGAGTTGGAATAGCCTTTTACTTTGGCCGTCGAGAGTCCCCAGCAAGGGTACCTGCCCTTTGGGGTCCTTTGGCAGCCCTTTGCCTTAGTAGTTCCCATGGACAAATCCCTTGGATTTCTATGTGAAAAGTTCCCTATGGACATTTTCCTTGAGATTTTTCTTCCATGGGTAATTTCCACAGACATTTTATCTCACAGACAATTTTCTTGGGGAAAATTCTCGTGAACAAAAGTCCACAAAAATTTGTTTCGCGAAGTCTTTGACTAATCTTCGGATCTTTTGAGCTCGCAGCCACTTAGAATTCTTTTAGACTTTTTGTCCAAAGGAATTCCTTCAGACAAAAGTCTAAAAGAGTTAAGTGTTAGGCAATTTTAAAATGCCTTAAACAAATCTGAAAGAATTATCTTTTAGCTTCCTTGAAAAATGACTCTTCAGAAGGGTGATTTTATTGATTAAGTGTCCTCCACAAGGGGACTTGTCCTTCGGGAAGTTTCCTTTTGCATTGAACCGCCCCTTTGAACCTTGACGTTGAAAAAATTGGTTGAACCAAAAAATATTTCAAGCCGATGGTTCAATGAATTAAACAAGCTGATGAACTAAACATTGACCCAAACATAATGAACTTGCCTTTGAACCAACAGGAACTTTGACGTTGAACCAATCAATTGAACCAAGGCTTTGAACCAAAATGTTTAAAGCCAATGGTTCAAGCCGATAGTTCAATTGAATGAACCAACTAAATAAACCAAGCCATTGAACTGTTCATTGAACCAAGATGTTGAACCAAATTTTGGTTCAACGATTCAAACAAAGCTTTGAAAAATGTCTTTGAACCTACTGTTGAACTTGTAGATGTTGAGCCAAAGGATGAACTGAAAGAATAAACCAACTGAGTGAACTATCTGGTTGACCCAAAATACATTGAGTGAAATAAAGCATTGAAATGCTTGGTTGAACTGAGCCATTGAACTGTTCCTTTGGTTGAACTCGCCATTGAACCTTGAACCCATTGAACCTTTGAACTAAAGTGGTTCAGTGGTTCAACAGTTCAATGGTTCAAGCCACCTTGATTTGGCCTATCTTCTTGAAGCTGATAAACCAATTGAAGCAATTAAACTTTGAACCTTGATGAAGTGCTTAATTCTTGCCAAAGATGTTCAACTTGTTAAACCTTAAACCCGTTGAACCTTTGAACCAAAGTGGTTCAATGGTTCAATGGTTCAATGGTTCAAGTCTCTTTTTGTACTCAAATGCTTGATGATGGAGATTTTTGATTGAACTAAGGCTCTAAACCAATCCTAGAAAATGACCAAGTGTTGAAAACCAATTCTTTTGACTGAAACCACCTGCAGAAGCCTTTGAACCTGTATAAATGAACCTGCTTGTAGAGTCTATAGAAACAAAGTCTGTAGAAATCAACATGTAAAAACCCATTGAACTTGACTTGCAGAGTCTGTAGATTTTTTGAGAAACTTGGAAAATGAGGAATTTGAATGTCTAGGACAAATTTTGGAAATGGAAGAGGCAATTTTGGTCTGTAAGACTAAAATAGTTCAAATGTTGTCCCAAAAATGACTGTTAATTTTTGGGGGACAACACCTATCATCAATTTCATGGGGTAACCCAACTAGATGATACATAAGAAACATCTCATATATCTATGATATCAATAGTTTGATCAGTCTGATAGCTTCTTCCCTCTGACCAACATCTTATATAGATCATGCATGAGTTGAACCTAGATGGTGGAGCCTAAATCATATAGCACTCATTCTTCCAACATCATCCTACTCAAGGCTACCACGTATAGTGGTACCTTACCATCCAACTTGTAATAGAGCACCCATTATGTCATAAGGCCTATCACCACCTTTTGGAGATCTAAAATTTATGATATATAAACATCATCCATGCTCACTTTCCACCCAAGTAATATCATCTCTGAAACTGTAGCCCACATGACTAAGGATCTTCTCTCCTCTCTATAATCTGGTATCTTGGTGGTCACTGGTGCTCTTGCCATAGGTAGCTTGAGGAGGGTATGGACATCCTCTAGTTCGATAGCCACCTCTATCACATCCCCATCTAACTCCCATCTGAAGGTGTTAGTTATTCATTCCCAACAACCAAGGAACCTGACTAATAGGTCTACGCTCAGGGGTATCCTACACATATTTGTTATACCTTCTAGACTTATGGATATAAGTCTAGCCCTATCTATATCTATCAATCTCTCCAACAATTCTGGTAGCTAAGAGACATCTAACAATCTCTAGAACCATTGCCATCTCTAAAATAAGAAAACAACAAAGGATGTATTAGTTCCTCTGTGTCATGTATAATAACAATACATTCTTTATACATTCTATTTTTAATAATAAATAAGCATAATTTATTTATTTTTATCTATTTTAGCCTATTTTAGTCCCCTTGCCATTCTTTGGTCATTTTAGACCATTTTAGCTCTCTTTTGGCCTTTTGCATGCTTTTTCATGCTTTATCTAGTTCTCTGGTTAACCTAGTTTGACCAAAAAATTTCCTATTTTTATTCTATTTTCTCCACATTTCTTATGTTCTTCTTATTCTCCTTTCTCTGGTGCTAAGTTTCCATTTTGGCCCTTCCAGATAAATTGGATACCCCACACTAGGTTTTTGCTTCCAAAATGTGTTAGGTTGACCTATACCCTCTAGGTCGACCACATGGATTTTAGCTTGATTTACTCTACTAGGTTGACTTGGTCGACCTAGTAGGTTTAGTGTGTTGACCTAGCACATTTTACTAAAAACTTGCCTTTTTTTGGATTTTCCCCTAAGTCCTTCCAACCCATTTCCAGTCTTCCTATTTTCCTCCCTTAGAATCTAATTTTGTTCATTTTTATCATATATAAATGCTTAAAATTAAATTTTATCAAAATTCACATAATTCAATTCAAATTTCAAAATCTAGTTTGAGATTCTTAGATTCATACCTATAGTGCACCCGCTCTCACTCCTAGAGCTCCCTCTCATCTAGCATGATGTTCTCTCACCATTATAGTTTGTTTTCTCTCCAGGGCTCTTTTTCTCTTCTCTTAAAATGCAAAATAACAAAATGAATTCTCTTTTTCATATTTAAAACTACTTTTTAGCAATTCAAATTCTTCATTTATTTTCCTTTAGATTCCTTATTTTTCTCATGTCTTTGTTTCTGCTCATCTATTTTACAAACCATAAAATGCTTTAGATTCATGATGATGTAGAGATTTTTTTCCACTATTATATTCCTATCTTCTAAAAAGTTTTATTTTTGGCTATTTTTGCACTAACTTCTATAGGTTCACCTAGTGTGCTTTACATTGGACACCTTCACTTTCTTCCAATCTTCTTCTCTAGCACTAAGGTAAGTTAAAGGTATGTGTTTTTCAATTCTACCCTTTCATTTATCTTAATTGCTTCTTACTACACTTTACTTAGAATCAAAATTATTTTTCATCATGTTCTATCCTGAAACACCATCCCATATTGCACTTACGTGACACATGATGAGCTTCAGCTGGGGCATATGTATCACACTTTTATTGATTACTAACACTTCATATCTTGTAGTAACCTATCGAGTCTCAATCTCTCTAAGTTCATGCCTCAAGGGGTGCACAGGGAAAGGGGTGGGTAGACCTTTGGTGCTTTTTAAGATTATTATTCATATTCCCACTTGCTATCTACACTCTTGCCTCCTAATACCTTGAACCCTAAGCTTATTTCTATCTTTCCTATCTATTCCTATCATTTGCCATGCTCTATCCCTTATTTCTTACCTTATTTCCCTTTTAACCTGTCTAGTAAGCTATGTTGACCTGGTCGACCTAACTTATTCTAGGGCTACTTTGCCTTTCCTTATTTCTTTGCATCCCAACTAACCTAGCACAAACTTAAGCCATTAGCATGATAATGTGATAGGTCAAATGAGTCAACCTAGCACAACTGACATATCTAAAAGTATCTAGGGTGAGATACTACTATATATACAAGGCCATTCTTTACCATTTCATAATAGAGTTGAATTAAGTGAAGAAGTGCAAACAAACATCAACTTATCGACCATTGTACTTGAGGAATAAAGCTTTAGGGTTCAATACTTTTCTTTAGAACTCTGATTTTATCTTGTGGAGAAGTATTTTGGATTCTTAGGTAGGTCATGTAGCCTAGAGATAATTTATCTTGGTTGTCCTTAAAAGCCACAATAATCTCTTGCAAAGCACCATTGGCCAAGGGAGAGGTTGAGACATGGTAGGTTCATCTGCAAAGGTAAGTATTCTTAACTTTATTTTTCCTTTATAAGAGTAGATAGATAATGTAGTATGTATTATTCTCTCTCATGTATTAGGATTATATATACATTGACATGAGTATATGTCTCCTATACATGTTTAGTTTAGTTATTATTTACTTGTTTTGGTCTAACCCCTACTTTGTGCCGCAAGCTTGAGTGAGCACTAGATTAGTTTACTTTTCTTGTTATTAGATTAGTTTAGTTTCTTGTTTATTATCATAAGTGAGTATAGAAACCATAGGACTCTTTTAGGGTTATTGTGTGATTGTGTTAGACTTTAGTCTTTGGAATCCTTCCTAGCATGATGTGTTGTGACAGATGATACAAGTGATCCCCTAATTGGGTCTAGCAAATCCTCATATTGATCATGCTCTCACTTAACAAGTGTAGGTGCCTTCTATCTTATCTAATCTAGGATTGATTAATGTGCGCCATGCAATTTTGATTTCATAAAAAGTACACTTATGAATCATATTTAATATGAAACTAGATATGTAAAAGTATTGAATAAATTGAGTAAAAATATCTATTGTCAAAAAACTATGCATTTCATGCATAGGTCCCTATTTTTATAATTTTATAAAATATTCTATTTGATTTATTTATTTTTAATAAATGAAAACATGGAAATGAAAATATAATAACCAATGAGTCTCTCAAGAGATTCATAACCAATAGGTATTACGTATAATGGGATAAAATATGTTATTTCATGAATGCAGATATCACGCCACTAAGATGTAACTAATCTAAAATTGGAATCTAAAAACTAATATGATGTTGTACTTTGAATATTGCTATAATTATGATAAACTATAACATGATGCATATGATGTGTAGCATGATGTATTCTATGACTCTTTACAATCCATCATAGAGAGTATGAAATATGTGTTGGTGTCCTTTATGATACACCCTTAGTGATTTGTAGTACTAATCTAGGACTTGTCCAAGTAGAGAGTGGATCTCTATAAATTATGAAAAAAAATTGATTAAGTGGATTTTCAAAGATAGACGACCTTTTCAACTTAAACACTTGTTTTTGAATTCTCAAAATAGGCTGAACCATTTTATGTTATTCAAATATAATCTATTATGTATGAATAATGAAGTTTTTTGGAGGGTTATTGATATGGTATACCATGAACTATTATTACCTCATTATAAATAATGTAAATTAGGCATCTATGAATGGTAGAGATTATTACACAAACTTGTTGAACTAAAATATGTCCCAATAACCTATCAAAAACTATTAAATTAGGTATTGCTATAAATTTGGTAGCCACATGTGATGGACCAACCTATAATGGTAAAGTGATCTCACCAATATAGCTCTTAATGTCAAAAATGAATCCTTTTATCATTATTGTCTAAGGACATTATACTTATCTGCGTACCCAATATGTGACAAAAATGTGATGGCACACAAATTTACACTTGATCCATTATCAACCATGACACTCTATATAGGTTAATGATCGATATCAGCTCTAATGAATAAAGAGTGAAAATTGGAGTCATCATCAAAAATCTCATGATTTGTAAATGTGATGAATGGCATGAATGGAATGAAAAAATGATATGTACTAATGATTCCATGCAATGAATGTTAGGTATTTATACAAGGATGATAAGAAGTTGGTGGAGGATTTACATTGTCTGTGTAATTGACCTACGACTTATATGTTGCCTCTTGACCTATATGTTGATTAAAAGGATCAATTAATATATTCATTGTTCAATTCTCACATGGTTTTGTAGTAGTGTTATTGGTATATGTATAAACACTAATGATGTTTTAATCTACTAAGTATTATATCTTGTCCCTCAAACTAATGCATCTATTAGTGGTATGCCCTATTTCTTGATGATAATCACAACAATAATTCTCATCAAATAATTTTAAAAGAAGCTTAGTAATATTGATCTCCTTAACTGTAGGAAGTAATATGATATTAAATTCTAATAAATTTTGTAAAACCTTATTTGGAGGTTTTGGTAGGTTGATAAATTGTATCCTTTGAGTAACTAAGAATGCAATAGATGGAGTAGATTATGAAATTTCCTTCATTGTTTCCTTTTGATCACTCTTATTCTCAGTTTGTCTCACCTTGTATGGTATTTTAGTCAAATTATTTTCATGATATGGAGGAAATAGGTTAGTTGCATACTTGAAATTATTCATTGTTATTAACTTTACCTCTCTTTCCTTCAGTGTGTGACACAAATCCATACGATAAGAAAACTTATTAAACATAATGGATTCATGAAAAAGTGAAAGAAATTTTTATTTGAATATATCTTTCAACTCATTTTCTGCCATATGATTTGTCATTTTCAATAACATTGTCATATACCTTAATACATATTATGTGATGGGCTCATTAAATTCCTGCTTGAGTTGAGTAATTTAAGTATATGAAATATTTTAAAATATGTTGATTGAGAAGTGTGTGAGGAAAAGTATACTAATTAATTTAATGTATTAACTCAATGATGTTGTAGATAATAGAACTAACTTAAAGAATATTACTTTAAACTTTTGGGAAATGACCTATCACTGGATTCATAGTCCAAACATGCTACATGAAATTCACTCAAGTGTTTCTTAGGTTCACCTTTTCCATCATGCAATGTAAGCTCAGGTGCCACAAAACTATTTTGTAATGGATATGATAAACTATTACAAGCCAATGGAGAATGCAATAGATTATATGAATCCAGTACTTGAAAGGGATTCAAAACACTATGTACCATTTTAAAGACCTTATTTTACAAATCTATAATAATATGAATAAGGGATTGTGCATAATCAATAGGTTTTGAATTAACCAGTTTTTGTGTCTAAAATGATTGAGCAGGATTTGACATGTTAATCTACTAAAACCATCAAGTTTACCCAAAGTAAATGGAAATAAAACATTTGCATTGAGTGATGTACAAAAAGGTAAATATCCCATATAATAAGTATCAAATGAATATATTTAAATGCTTATTTCATTTCCTCTATAATTTTTTTAATGAACACATATTGCATATATTTATTCTTTATGAGGTAACACATCAATTTCATTTTATACATATCATAGAAAATGTTAAATTATTCTACCATTATGGTGTTATGAATTATTTTTTTGGAATGCACAACTTGAGTAACACTAAATCTTGTAATTTGTCTAAGATAGATAGGATATTGAGTCATTGGATTTTATTGTAAATCAACTTTTATGTTCTCAAAAGAGTTTTCTAAAAAAAAAAATTTAAAAGCTCTGTGTCATATGGTTATAGTTGATTTTATATGTAAATTGATTTTATATGTAAAAAAATTTAAAGTGTCGGTCTAAGTCTAGTCATTTGTTAATATTGTCAAAATGGTGAAAAATAAGTCGAGTGTTAAGACTTAGTTTTATGTCAAAATTATCAAAATCAAAATCAATTGTTTTTACAAGGATGCATTATCACTTGTATCTGACGTCCAAATTGTGGGTGGGATTTCTTCTCAAAAAATTAGTGCATCTGAACTTCATCTACGTTTTTGCTGAGTGAGCAGCTTCATCAATTGGAAGTTGGAGGACACTAGAGGATGGGAGATTTTTATGTCTCTCATTAACCACTAATGAAGTGGTGCTTCTGCTATAATGGTGTGTGTGTGTGTGTGTGTGTGTGTGTGTGTGTGTGTGTGTGTGTGTGTGTGTGTGTGTGTGTGTGTGTGTGTGTGCGCGCGCGCGCGTGTGCGTGCGTGCATGCGTGCACGCATATGTGTATGTATATTATATAGCACTTATTTTTATGTGTGACAAATAAGAGGTGTATTTTCTATTTTCTCATATATTTTATTGCATAAAAAAGGTGTTTAAGAGATGAAGGAATGAAAGTTAAGCATATGGTTCCTTCTTATAAGTTCCCATATTTGGTTGATGTAGTTTCTTTTAATATGAATGGTGGTTGATACATGTTTTCACTATGGAGAAGGTTCCCATGATTTGTTGATAGTGTTCTCATTTCTTGGTTGATGGAATATGTACTTGTTCAAAGTTCCCACATTTATTCGATTGGTGTGTTCTTGATAGTGAATGGTTGATAAGAAGTTGATGTATTCCTTCTTTATTTTGATTAAGTCTTGTGAAATATAAACTACCATGTACAGCCTAAGGGGAAAAATGTTAGGAAATAATTAATCCTCGCCTTAATTTGTGATTATTGTAATGTATATTATTACATGAATAATAATTCACTGTTAGTTATATTTGGGTAGAATATATTTGGTAGTCGTAAGATTGTTATAAAAATATTATGAATAAAGATTATTTGTTATATTATGTATTCATAAGGATACAGTGAGATATTAATGGAGAGATAACCTCCATGATTATAAGAATGACATTCCTATAAAGATAGAATGTTTTGATTGAATTATTAATCAGAATAATATACATTATTATTTGTGTTCGGCTCTATGATTTAACTTCATTATTTCTATGTTTTGTTTATACAAATATGAACGTGTCTCATTATTATTAAAAAAGGTGCTTTTATGATTATTAAAATGAAAAAACTCTATAAGATTATTATGGTCTTAAAGGAATTAAATAAATGATTTAAAAAATTATCTCAAATTCCTAACATCATATTCATGATCATCAACATATGGTTGGTGCATTTCAAGAACACAATGATTCATAAAGGACATCTCATAATTCATAAAGGACATCTCATTGCAAAATATATAAACAAGTTCATGGTTCTTACATTGTTTAAAGAAAAAGATAAAACTTGAAATTAAGCCAACTTGATAAATCATGGGCCCATCAAACAGTAAATCCTTCTCTTAAGATATCATTTTTCATAATTTTATTTTTATCCTAATTTTTATTTATTTTATTTTTTTCATATTCATAAAATATAAATTATATTTTATAGTATTTAATTCACTTTAATATAAGACAAAATATTTTTTAAATATAAGATAAGATTAAAAATAACATCTACAAGAATGTAAAGTTTTAGTCCATTCCCTCCAAAATTATAAATAAGAAGAAATGACTATTATAAATGAGCTATTTATACTATATAATTTTATTCTATAAAAAAAGTGAATGAAATTTTGATTCATTTCCAATAACAAATAAAGAAACATTTTTCCCAAAGCTTTGTGGATTGAAATCTCTTTGATAATATGCATTATATATATATATATATATATATATATATATATATATATATATATATATATATATATATATATATATAAACTTTACAATAATATAATTTTATTATTTTTTCTATTTTCTATCTGTTCACCTTTTTTAAAATAATCTATTTTCCTTAGCACTAATTTTTCATGATTATATCTCCTTTTGTATGTCTTTAATTCCCACAGCCTTCACGTGTCTTTTGGTTATACTATGAGTCTAGATGTATCTATAACACTGATTTCTATAATTTAAATGTAGCATCCTTTGGATAGGTTTATTATCACAAATATTGTCCTTTAACTTCCACAGATCAAGAAAAAATGGAGGTGAGTTGAGTTGAGTTTAATGGGGTAGGGTTGAGTCCCTATCTAAACAGAGGGGGGCCCCCAGGCCATATCATATAAGTGGAGTTGAGTTCCCTCCATATAGATATGGGAGTTGAGTCCCTATCTAAACAGAGGGGGGCCCCCATGCCATATAAGTTCAGTTTAATGGGGGATAGGGCACCCAGAGAGTGAAATAGCCCTATATCTCTCTGGGGGCCGGTCGAGCGCCCCCTATATAGATAAGATAGAAGAGAGGGGGCCTAGACTATCCAGACTGATGCAGTCCATTTCATAACCATACCATAGAGGTACAGTGATATGCCATAGACTTACTCCCGGGTGTCCAAACTAATGATGCCATACCATAGATTGAGGAAAGTGATGGAGGAGTTTTGGAAATGGGTCTTAATGGGAAAATGGTAGTAAATAATAAGGGAATGGGATTTCATCATCGGGTATAAATTTGTTGTGCATTCATTAAATAATGAGGGGTGAGATTTTATCATGGGGTATGTGGGCAATTTTAATCTCAATTAATTTTATTAATAATTTTGTTATTTTTTAAACAATTTTTTATTAATTATTGATAAATCATATTAATATAATTATAATAATGTATCAAGATTAAAATTATATATTTATGAAAAAAAAAGGCTTTTAACTTTATTTTATTGTCAAGACATTATGATTTATTGATTAACATCTCTAATAAAAAAAGTAAATATTTATAATTGATAGTCATTTATTTATTAAATTTTATAAGCATTTGTTAGATTTTTTAATATTCAATATCTTATGATTAAATTCATTTAGATTTTTAAAAATTTAAATAAAATTGTCTCTCTAAATATCTAGCTATGAGCTTAGAATCTTAACTTCTCACATTTTTTATGAATTAAATCATAACCAAGTTACCTATAAAAATATAATAGGTTTAATTATAAATATAATTAAATATATTTTTTTTCACATTAATATGAGACATTTTAATGTGTCTTATGAATTTTTTCATACCTCAAACTTAATTGTTATGATTTTTTTTTTTTAAATAGTAATAATTTTTAAATAATAGTAAGGTGTTATAATTTTTTACCAACATTTATGAAATATTCAATAAATCTTCTATTTATGAAAGCATACATTCTCTGTGACAAAAATCTAATCAGATTATTTAAACACCTATATATTTAATCTCTAAATCTAACTTATCAAAAATCATCATTTGAAATGAAAATTTGAAATATTAAACTCAAATCACAGACGAACTAAGAAAAAACCCTATAAAAAAATATTATTTGAATACCTTCCATTCACCATTTTATTGTAAATTTTCTGATTTTATTTTTAAAATATTCATAATAATTTGGCACCAAAATTGCATTCTATATTTTTAATTCTAATGCAACTAACCAATCTTTGTTTACAAATATTTTCCCAATTATAAAAGGAAAAATTCTCTTTTCTTCTTTTTCCAACTTGAAAAAAAGTACCAACCAATATTTTTTCGTACGTAGCACTATGCCTACATTTTTTATTAAAATTGAATTGATATAAATGGGAATATCATTCATCACAATTTTGATGTCATCCTACACACAAAACTTAACCATCTCTCTTTTCACATTGCCAATCTTCCCTGCATATTTTCTAAGTATAGATTTAAACGTCCTTGTATAAGGAGGACCCTTATGGATTTGACTTATAAGAATGTCAAGGAGATAAATCATTGTTTGTCTCCTCTCATAAACATTAAGAATTAATATTTTATATTTTTTCATAAATAACAAGTTATAAAGAGTAAACCTTTCCCTTTCCCTCACCTCACCAAAAATTTACCCAAAGACTTGTTTAATGGTAAAAGGACATGGGGAGAAGTGGTCCCTTTGACTTATCCCCTTGGAATTATGGGACAAACCCACAAGACTCCCACTAAATCGTCCTATATTATTTAGTTATGATAGTATGGAAATTTTCATAGGTTGTAATTAAACCATCCAATCTACTTAGAATTTTCATTTTTTTTTTTTTATTAAAATAAAAAACAATATATTCAATCTCTTTACAATAATTTTTTAAAACCATATTTACAATAATTTTTAAGATCATATTAAAAAGAAAAATTGAATTAAAATCATAAATAAATATATAATTTTTTTTTGGAATTATAAAACTAAAATAATAATCAAAATATTATAGTATTTTAATTTAGAATTAAATTAAAATACTATAATATTTATTTAAAAATTAATTAATAATATTAATTAATTCATTTTTTATATTCTCTAAAAATATTTGAAAACCTATTCTCACAAACACACCAAATGTAATAGTTAATCTAGTTTTATAAATTGTAAAACATCCTTAACCTCTTATTTTAAAAGAGGTTTCATTAAATTTATGTTGTATTTTTAAAAAAATTATTTTAGAAATTAAATTTAAAATAAATGTAATAATTATTACCATGCAAACTCATTTTTAGACTTCTTTAGATTATATACTAAAGTATTCCAAATCCCCCCACCCACCCACAAACTTTCCTATTATAATGTTAGAGATGAAAAAATATAATATTCTGATTTCAATTGATAGTTTCTCTCAAATATGCTTTTCATTTAATTAAACACTATGTAAACTTTATTATATTATTTAGTTGTTTTTAAAATAAATATTTAATTTTTATTATATATTTTTTAAAATAGAGTTTATTGCTTAAATTGTAGTCTCTTTTTTTTGAATTGAATGGTATAATTGATGTTGATTAAAATTTACTTAAGCCTTTAAGGTTTATTGTATATGTACCTAGTTGATATATTTAGTCTTTACTTATAATCTTTTTTATTTTCATTTATTTAATTCATATTTTATATGTTTAGATATGTGTATGACTTATTGACTTTATTCTTTTGTAAAAAAAGTTAATAACAAAAATTAATAATACATGAAATAAATTTTAATAATGGATAAAATATGATTAATTATACTTATATTAAATCATATAATTAAATTTGAAAAAAAATTGTAAGAAAATTGTCAAACAAATTTACTTATTGGTGTGAACCTATAGGTGCAAAATATATCTTAGAATCCCCTAATGTTCCATCTCCCTCTACGTATGGCTCATTTTATTCTGCTCATGCATCGATGCAGTGTATAAATGTAAATGCAAGTGGTTTTGAGGTTCAATTGATGACCAAATTTGGGAAACATTCTAGGGTTGCACTAAGGTTTTTTTAAGGGTAGGACGTAGGGTCTCTTAACAGTGACAAATCTCCAAGTGACCCAGATTGTCTCACCTCTCCTCCAATTGTTGTCCTCGATTCATTAAATTAGGTAGTGGAAGGGTTTGGGAAGGATAAGCCCAAAACCTTTGATGAAATAGTCTCTCAAGGGGAGCATGGTGCACCTCTTATTTATAACATCTTAGCAGTAGTAAAGAACACATTGTTGGTGTCATTTTAGGATGGAATTCTTAAGGAGGTGTATAGAAATGAGGTTCAATTTACTTCGTACGGATTAATTTCTAGATTTGATAGTATTTAGCCAAGCCTTCCTGCCCTTCACTAGTGTATCTTAGAATCATGGTAACCTTTCCTAGAAGACAACTTGGAGATCAACCCCTATGCTAGGGTCATAATTATTGTTGTCTTCGATAGTTTTGTAGAAAAAAATAAGATCTATCACGTAAAACACTAGTCTTGGGATCAACATCTCCTCATTCTAAAAACTTGGACCCCTTCCTTCAATCCTTTATTCAAAAAAAATTATGTTATGTATCTCTAGGTTTACTTTCCCTGCTTACCATTTCAATATTTGATTGAATACTATCCTACATCCATTGGTGGTTCTCTAAGAATTATGCTAGTAATTGATGCTTATAATTATAGCTTTTCCTACACCACCTTTGCATGGATTTTGGTTAGTTTAGATGTATCTCATGATCTCCTAACATCCATTAAATTAAGGGTTAAAGACCAAAGATGGATTTAATCGCTGGGTTATGAGGGTTCACTTTTTAGATGCTACAAGTGATTTGTGTATGGACATTTGGCCTTCTCTTGCTCTTCCTCCAAGCATAAGGTAGACTATTCTATGTGGAAGGATGTTGTTTTTTATCACCAATCAGTTCCTCCTGTAATCCCTCATCCTATTACTTTACATTATTATGTTGATGGTTCACATGAAGTGACCCCCTCAAGTTCCTAAACCAAGTGGATGAAGTCAACTTCCTCTATTATTGAGTAGATCAATGTGGTTAATAGGGATGAATCTCTTGATGGTTTAAATATTACTAGGAAGGATGATGATTTTGGAGGACATCCAGGTGGTCATCCCACATCTTCTAATGATGATCCTGGTAGCTCAACTATTCTAGATGAGTGGACTGTAGTGTAAAAGAAAGAAATTGGCAGCTTGCCCTAGATTAATCTACTATTACTCTTTGATCTTATGATATAAAAGGGAAATAAAGGCCTTAAGATTTGGGTCTCTTAGAATTTCCCTACTCTTTAGCTTGATATTATTGGTGTTTTCTAGCCTCGAGAGCTAGAAGTTTTCCCATGCATTGTATTCGTATCTATTGGTGCTTAGAGTTTGGTTGGGTGTTTCTAACATTAGCACTATCGTTATCTTGGGCTTTCTTGGTTACTCCATGGGCTATTTGTTTTCCCTTTGGTTGTTCTGGGTTATTTTAGTCAAGGTCTAGTAATATTGTTCCCTCTTGGTTTTTCATTTGAGGCAAATGGGTGATGTTTTATATCAATACTTATTGTGGGTGAGTGACCCTTTAACTCTCAATTATATATCAAAAATATATATTTAAATTTTAAGAAAGAGATATATAAGTTGCATTTCTAGATATGAAATTTGTGAAGATTTAATTAAATCCACACAACAATTTTTATTTGATTAAGTAAAAGGTCATGCATTTTAAACATCACATAAGTTATTACAAAGGAGAAAAAGATATATCATTTATTCTCATGTGGGATAGCTCTACCAATGACAATCTAGTAGGCAAAAAAACTAAATAAACAACATGTCAAGGGACCAAAACCGAACACAACCAAGTAGTAGAAACTACCTTCCTCAAGCAACATTGTTTCAATCAGGTAATCTTCTGCAGAACTTCTACTCAGTGCAACAAATCTATGGTACGTTCAGCGCATCCTCCACAAGGCAGAGGTCCTCTACCTTTCTTCTTCTTCTTCTTCTTTTGCACTTTGATCCACTTACTCTTTTCTTCTGTCAAATCTTGAAAGGGGTAAAACTATTTTGAATGCGTTAAGATTTTTTTTCTTTAATTATTTATATTCAAAAATACATTAATACATAAAAATATTTAATCTCATATAATAAAATTAACTATTAAAATAAAATTTATATTTTATTATAAACTTAATTAGATTTTTTTACATATTATTTCTAATCTTATATACATAATTTTAGTCATATGTAATAAAATTAACTATTTAAATAAAATTTATATTTTATTATAAAATTTATATATGAAATAGAAATTTTTAAATAAAATTTTATGCTAATATTATATTAATATAATTTTAATTTATGTTTTATTTTCTTTTGTTTTATGTGAATTTCATAATGTAATTTTACGGTATTCTTAGTTTTTCCTTTTGTCTGATTATACTTTATTCTTCTCTATCTCGATTTATTTTTTTATTATACTTTATTCTTTTCGTTTATGTCCTTTCTTTATGGCATTATATTCTTTTTTGCTTTAATAATAATACGCTTTTATTTGTCCTTTCTTTAGATGTTATCGATGGGTGTCGCTTAAGGATATATGCTAATGCTTTGAATGTTTCTTGTGGAATTTGAGGATAGACTTCTTGTGAAATGCGAGGATTTATTCTGATACATTTATGATTTGTGTTGAATTTAAGGATCTATGCTAATGCTTTGATGCTCTTTTTGTCGAATTTGTGGATCTATATTAATGCTTTGATGTAACGAGGCGTAAAAATTTATCAGTCTTTTATCGATTTAAATTTTTTAGTGATCGTATCAAATCTTTGACGTAACGTGGGCTAAAAGCTTGGCTGCAATAAACTTCCCTCATCTCTATAAATTCGCTGCAAATAATGGCAATTCATGCAATGAGCTTTTGAGTGTTTTTAGAACATATTTGCAAAACTGATAGTATGGAATTTAAGAAGGTCGCTAGGAATGCAGATCTATCACGATTACCTCGTTGGCGTTTGGCTTCTGTGAATGAAGTGAAAAGAAATCTGAAAGAGATAAAGAAACAAAATATCCTTGAAAGCTGGGATATTGTACGCCTTTTGGATGGATGCGTATATGGCGCCGACAATGGATATAAGTGTGTTGAACAATACAAATCTGACCTCGGGCTCATGCTACTAGTTAAAACCCCAGTATCAAGACCATCAGGTAAGTCTGTCCACCGCATTATCTCTATTTCGTTTTAGCCAAAATAGAATTTAATGACTTTAGTTGAGAATTGACTGGCCGCAGATAATTCATTCGAGCCTGAAATGTACTCTGGAGTTGAGTTGAGCGCCAAAGGAAGAAAAGCCGCTTTATTCTTTGCTTATATGGACAAAACGTTTGAAGTCCAAAGGTTTGTGCTATATAAATTTAAGAAGGTTGAAGACCGTCTAACTAATTTGCAGGACCTGATCCATCGAGCACAGTTGGATGCCTTGATCGAAGGACTTAATATTAATGAAGACTCGGACGAAGAGTGTTGATCCTTTGCCATCTCCTCCTCTCCAACATATGTAGCTGTAATGTTCCACTATATGTAGCTGTATGATTATAATTTATATTTATATATTAATATTATATTATATTTTAAAATCATAATTTATATTTATATATTAATCTTATATTATATTTTAATAAAAGAAAGAGATCAATGTTTTGGGTATTTTGATAATAGAACAATAGTATTATTGACATAAATATAGAATTAGAAAGGCAGCCTATAGTAAACATTACAACACAAACCTAAAGTCTTCTAAGATATGTATTAATTACGTTGAAAATGAGTGAATAAAGCTAAAGTTTGTATCTTTAGCGAGTAATAATAGTAATTAAAAGTTTTGTTTCTGACTTAAATGGTAAAATGAAAAGCATACCTGTTGGTAGCAGCTGCACCGAAATACATAGCCTCTATAATAAATTTTTTTTAATAGAATGTGTTAACTTAGTTGCAATTTGATGGAATTCTTTAAGTGAAGAATTTGAAGAGGAAAGCAAGAAGAAATCCGGAATAATTTTTACAGGTCAATGAAGTGGTATTAAACGTTTATATTTTGTTACAAGATGACAGAGGATGGACTTATTATTATTATTATTTCAAACATAACGAGGGATTAATTGGGGGTTTTCAATTTTGAAATAATTGTGTTATCAAATGTTAATATTTTGTTACAAGATGACAGAGGAATTACTAATTATTATTATTTCAAATATAACGAGGGGTTAATTGGAGGTTTTCAATTTTAAAATAATTGTGTTATCAGTGTGATTTATTTTAAATAAGTCTAATGATATTGTGTTTCCAGCATATAGTTATTAATAATAAATTAATAAATATGTTAATAAGATGTAGAAGAATTGACAAATAGATTGATTGCGTGAGCGCCACCCAATTCCAATCTTACACTGTATTTATAAATTGGATGTGACCATGATAATATATTTAAATTTTAAAAAATATATTTAAAAATAATATTTATATATATTTTTAATTTTTCAAATATATTTAAATTTAATTTTTTTAAACATTTTTATTATAAATTAATTTATGAAAATCAATATATAAATTATATATATAATTTAATTAATTATTTAAATTAATTTTACATTTTATTATAAAATTAATATATAATATAAATTTTAAACAAATATTACATAGATATAATTTTACTTTATTTTTTTTTTCTTTCAATCTCAAATATGTTAATTTTTCTTATCTATAATTATATTTTATTCGTTTTTTTTATAATATTATTTTATGTTTTACTATTATACTTTATTCTTATGTTTCTTTATATTGATTTCATTTTTTCTATTATATTTTATTCTTCTTTATTTTTATGTCAATTTTTTTTTATATATACTATATTCTTATTCTTTGTTTTTTTTTTTACCATCAACTTTTATTCTTATATTTTTATGTTTTTTTTTTTTTTTTAATTATACTATATTCTTAATTTTGTATATGGCTTCACATATATATTTACCACACAAAAAATTCAATTATTTTGTACAATAAGAATTAGGTTATATAGACATCATCGTCCAATGGAGATATTGGAGCGAGAACGGGAAATGGGAGGTGATTTCAAATTCGAGGGAGGATGACAAAGATGGAGACGATGAAAATGAACCAGATTTAGTTTCATGGTCTGCACTGGGGATCTTAACACGTTCAGAAAGCAAAATGTATGGTTTTGCTTGCTATTGCGATGTCCCATGCACAGCTCTCTCGTGGCAGAGTAGTTTCCCTTGGCACAGCTTACCTGGATACTAGCCGATGGTGTTCCCATGCAAGACATAAAGGTCTTATCCCTTATTACAGATTGTGGGCCCAAGAATGCCTATTTTGTCCTCCTTACGGGGACTCTTCTGGAATGTTCGTGGCTCATGTTAAAGGGTCGACCTTTTCGACAGGGGTCTCGGTAAAGACTTTCTTTACTCGTTGTTTGGAAGAATTAAAATTACAGTCCATTAGTTTTTTTGGTAAAGAGAGTGCCTTGTGCTTTTATCCCAAGATCTGGACCGCTTCTTCAAGTGTTATAAGCTTTGGTTTTTTTTTGGCTTCTCATTTCTTTATGATTGCTCTAATGAAATCCTATTCCTTTTATCTTAAAAAAAAGGATGAACTCTAGAAGGTCATAACTTTTGATCCATAATTTTGTTTAAGTCTATTTTCATACCAAAATCACTAGCTCGAAAAGTTAAATGCAAATAATACACTACTTTTCTGGTTATAAAATATTTTTAATATTTTTATAAGTCCAAATGTGACCATATGAGGGTCTAAAATTGCCACTAAAAAGTATCTTCAGGATTTTATTCTAAATTTATAAATTATCTATTTTTTTTAACCAGAGTTGAACTTTAGCGAAAGTTCATCTCATATATTAATTTTAGAGTTTAATTTTTTTTTGAGATTTTTAGAGTTACACACACTTGCATGTGAAACTTACTAAAAATTGCAGCTATTAAAAATAGTAGGACGAGTTACATTATTTTTAGAGTTTAATTTTAAAGTTCTAAATTTTATATGTGAACTCTTATTTCGAGTTTGAGGATTAGTAATGCATGGTTTTTAACTATTTGAATTATTCAATATGAATCAATATTGTCTATTGTTTAGAATTTTTGCCTGTTGGTAATTTAATTATATTGAGAGTATTATGGTTCATTATATGATATAAGATCAAGTTTGAATATTAGACATGTAAGATATGGTGAGATGACGAGGAAGGATCACTCAGATGAACATTACTATGCAAGTGCTGCAAGGACAAGTAGAACAATTAACCCAGATTGTTGTGAATCAAAGATAAAAGAGATCAGAAGATGATGTAGAGGATAACACAGATCATGAAGAAAAAATTCCATAAAATGAGAAACAAGATCAACTACCATCAATGGAAAAGAGGATGGTTAGAGCTTTAGAAGGAAGGAATGAAGGAATCAAAGTTGACATTCTAAATAATGGAGAAAGTTTAAAACCAGAGGAGTTGATAGATTAGATGAACATCATGGATATGTTATTTGAATTGAGAACTATGAGAAAATATAAAATGTAATGATTGCATACACGACATTGAAGGGCCATGGAATAATTTGGTGGGATCACAAAAAAAAAATACAAAGAAAAGATAAAGATAAGATCAACTCATGGAAAAAGATGGAGAGGAAGCTAAGAGAGAAAAATTTCCATGTGGATTATGCACAAATCCTATATATAAAATTTAAAAATTTAATTCAGAAAGATCACAATATACAAGAGTATACATATGAGTTTTACAAGTTTTTCATATGTGTGGAGCATGATAAGATAGAGGAGCAGATGGCAGCAAGGTATGTAAATAGTTTGAAGTTTTCTATTCATGATGAATTAAGCATGCATCGAATACTTTGTATGGAGTAATCTTATAAATTAACTTTGAAGGCAAAAAAGATGAAGTAGAAAAAATAACCCAACTTTTTGGAGGCCATAAATTTTGACGCATAACTCTATTTGAGTTCTTCTTCACACCAAAATGACCGTATCAAAAAGTTTAATTCTTCCCTAAGTATCTCTTTAGCTTTGATTTCAATATTTTTTTGGAGGCTAAATGTGATCATCTGAGGGTCTAAAATTACATTTTAATATTTTAATCATTATTTTTTATTTTAAAAAATTGTATATTTTTAGAACTGGACGTCAACTTTAGTTGAATTTCATTCTATAGGCTAATTTTAAAATTTATGATATTTAAGAAAAAATTTAGGGTCAAACATGTGCTTTCATGCAAAATTTACTGAAAATAGTAGTTTTTCTTTATATTTTAATTTTTTTTTAAATAAATGTTTTTTTTTTTTTTTTTAGTTTTTTTTCAATTTTTGCATATAAACTCAAAATTTTGAGTTGAGGATTATTTAAGCATGGTTTGTATTTATAAATATATCAATTAATTTCAATATAAATCAATACAAATTATTGTTCAAAAATATTAGCCTATTGATAATCTTATTTATCTTGTTAGTTTTTGGTTTCATTATCTGGTATTAGAGTAAGTTCGAATCTTGGAGGAGTAAAAAAAGGTAAGAGGATGAGGAGGTGTTGCATAGATGAATTAGACTATATAAGAGCTTCAGAGGCAAGTTAAACAATTAACAAAAGTTATCAATAATCAACAAATAAGAAAAGGTCACGATGAGGAAGATGATGAAATTCAGCAAGAAGATGAACAACAAGAACAACCACCATTGATAGAAGAGAGGATGGTTTAGGTTTTAGAAATAATAAATGAAGGAATCAAAGTTAGTGTTCTAGATTATATAGATAGTTTAAAATCAAAGGATTTGATAGATTAGATGAATAACATGGATAAGTTCTTCAAGTGGAAGACTATGAGAGAAGACAAGAAAGTAAAGTTTGCATACACAAAATTGAAAGGTCATGCAATGATTTGGTGGCATCACCTATAGAAAGAAAGACACAAAATAGGTAAAGATAAGATTAATTTATGGAAAAAGATGGAGAAGAAGTTGAGGGAGAATTTTTATTGTCGATTATGCACAAACCCTATACAAAAGATTTTAGAATCTGAGGTAAAAAGATCACAATATACAAGAGTATACAAAGCAATTTTATAATATTTTCATACAAGTGGAGCATGATGAAACATAAGAGTAGATGATTGCACGATGTGTAAATGATTTAAAATTTTCTATTGAAGATGAATTAAACATGCATAGAATACTTAATGTGGAGGAGGCTTATCAATTAGCTTTGAAGGCAGAAGAAAAATTAGAATATATAGAATTTTAGAAGGACATCTCCTAGTCCAAAAAGAGGTAGATCCCTTCCAATAAAGGGATGAGGTGGGTTTAATACCACCAGAGGTGGATTTAATGCTAATAAATGTGAATCATCACATGGTGCAAAGAGGAAAGATGATAATAGGTAAGGGTTTCAATACCAACAAAGAAGAATAGGATTTCAAAGAGGACAAGGTTATGGTGGTGTTAGAAGATAATTTCTGAATTAATGTAGATCTTATGTATGTTATAGATGTAGAGAATAAAGGCATAGAATATTTTAGTGTCCACACTATCAAAATCAAGAAAGGAGGAAAGAAGAATGTCCAAGAGTAAATCTAGTTAAGGTTGAAATAAAAGTGAAAAATACTAAAGTTACACTAGTAGATGTTTGAGAGAATCTCATGATGAAAAGAATCATGATCACTCCGTGAAAAGATCAAGTGTAGAATAAGGAAGGTGGTGATGCATGGTTGTGATCAAATATTTTTTGAACAAGATGTACTTTAGGTTGAAAGGCATGTAAAGTAATTATAGATAATGGTAGCTATAAAAATGTGTTTTCTAAAAAAATGATAGAGAAACTAAATCTACAATTTGAAAAGCATTCTAATCCTTATTGGATTTCATGGTTTAATAAAATAAATGAGGTTACAGTAAATAAAAGGTGCTTAATCAAGTTTTCTATAAGAAAAATTTATAATGTTGAAATATGGTGCGATGTTATTCCGATGGATGCATGTCATGTATTATTGAAAACACTGTGAGAATTTGACAAAAAAGTAATTTATGGAGAAAAGAAGACATACATTTTTTGAAAAGGTGGTAAAAGTATAATTTTATTACCTCTTAAAGAGGAAAAAAAGACAAAAAAATATGCTCTCTACTAAAGAATTTATCCAATAGATGAAGGTAGTAGGTTGTTGTTATGTATTAGTAACAAAGAATGAAAAAACTTAAATGGTGTCAATACCAATAGAAGTAGCAAGAGTGTTGAAAGAATATGTAGATGTTATGATTGATGAGTTACCAGATGGTTTACTATCAAAGAGAGATATTCAACATCACATTGATTTGATTTTAGGATCAGCTCTACCTAATCAAGTAGCTTATAGGATGAGTCCAACAAAACATGCAAAATTAAATAAACAGATTACTAAGTTGCTAAAAAAGAAGGTGATAAGCGAGAGTATGAGTCCATTTATAACCCCAGCATTGCTAACTCCAAATAAAGATGTAGAATAGAAAATGTGTCTAGATAGTTGAGTAATTAACAAAATTATAATAAAATATATATTTTTTATACCTCGTTTGGATGATATGATAGATGTGATTGCAAGAGAAAAACATTTTACCAGGATTGATCTAAGGAGTGGTTATTATCAGATTTGGATTCATGAAGGAGATGAGTGAAAAACTATGTTCAAGACTATGGTGGCTTATATGAGTGGATGGTGATGCCATTTAGATTATCTAATGCACCTAGCATATTTATGAGGATGATGAATACAGTTCTATGAGAATATATTGGTAGGTTTAGAATTGTTTATTTTGATGATATTTTGATATTCATTAAGACTAAATAAGAACACTTACAACATTTGAGAATTGTAATAGATTTGTTAAGAAAGGAGAAGTATGTAAATTTGAAGAAATATAGGTTTATACAGAATAGTTTGATATTTTTGGGATTTGTAGTTTTAGTAGATGGTGTGAAAATAGATGAAGAAAAGATAAAGGTGATTGTTGAGTGGCCTATTCCAAAAAGTATTACAGAGGTGATAAGTTTCCATGGTTTAACAATTTTTTTTCTAAAAATCTATTAAAAATTTTAGTAGTATTGTGGCACCAATAATAGATTGCATGATAGGGAAGGAATTTAATTACATTACAATAGCCACAAAAGGATTTGAATTTTTTAAGAATATTATAGAAAGATCAATTTTAGCATTACTAGATTTTATCAAAGTGTTTGAGGTTGATTGTGATGCTTCATTTGTAGGAAATGGTGTTGTGCTAAGTCAAGAAGGAAAGCCAATAACATATTTCAGTGAAAAATTAAATGTGGTACGAACAAAATATTCTACGTATGATGTTAAAATTTATGTAATTTTATAAGCATTAATATATTGGAGGCATTACTTGGTGCCTAAGGAGTTTATACTATTTACAAATCATGAGGCTTTGAAGTATATTAATACACAAAAGAAGTTGAATAGTAGACATGTAATGTGGGTTTCTTTATTGCAGGGGTATACTTTTATGTTGAAACATAAATCAAGATAATATAATTAGGTAGTTGATGCATTGAGAATGAGGGCAGTGTTATTAACTATTATGATGAGTGAAGTAATTGGATTTGAAGCAATTAAAGAATTATATGACACTGATCTATATTTTATCAAGGTCATTGATAAGTGCAAGAATTTATTAACATGTGAGATAGATGCTATTCATGATGAGTATCTTATGTAAGAAGGTTATATCTTCCAAGGAAAACAATTATGCATTCCAGTTGGGTTTCTACAAGATAATATAATAAGAGAATTATTTAGTGGTGGTTTGGCTGGACATTTTGGTAAGATGAAAACAATAGTTTTAGTAGAGCAAAATTATTTTTTTAAAAATATGAAGAGAGATGTGACAAGGTATTTTTCAAGGTGTAGAATATGTCATGTGGCTAAAGGACATTTAAAAAATATTATACTATACATGCCATTACTAGTTTCAAGAGGGCCATGGAAAGATTTGAGTATGGATTTCATGTTAGGATTGCCAAACACACAAAGAGGTAATGATTCAATTTTTGTTGTTGTAGATAGATTTTTAAAAAATAGTTTATCTCATTGCATGTAAGAAAACCAATGATGCCACTAAAGTTGATTTTTTTTTTAAGGATATTGTGAGATTACATGGTGTTCTAAAAACTATTACTTCATATAGGAACACAAAATTTCTAAGTCTAATTTTGAGGACGTTGTGGAAGAAGATGGGTACTAAGATATAATTAAGTAGTGCATATCACCCACAAATGAATGACCAAATAGAGGTTGTGAATAGGATCTCAACAAATTGGTTGAGATACATTGTCGGAGAGAAGCTGAAGCAATGGGCCTTGGATTTACCATAATCTAAGTTTGCAGATAATAGTTCAGTGAATAGATCAACAAAAAATTCACTTTTTCAAATTATTTATAAAGTAAATCCTATGGGTATTTTATATTTTATATAATTACAAATTTTGAATCAAACTAGTGATGATGCAGATGTGTTTGCAGAGCATATGCAGTAGTTGCAAGAGGGAGTAAAAATAATGTTGTAAGAAAATAATGAGAAGTACAAAGCAATGATAGATGTCAAAAGAAGATCCAAAATATTTTAAGATCGAGTGTTGGTAATGATTTACTTGAGGAAAGAGATATTTTCAAAAAGCACATACAATAATTTAAAGTACAAAAAAAATTAAATCATGCAAAATTGTGAAAAATATCAATGACAATGCATATGAGGTGAGTTTACCACATAATTTTGATATATCTCTAGTATATAATATTTTAGATTTATATGAATTCCATGGAGAAGATGGTGAAGATGAAGAATTAAATTGGGAGTAACATATTCCAAAAAAGAAGAAATAAAAAATAGTGTAGGTTTTAGATATGAAGATAGTAATCACAAGGCAAGGGAATTATAATAGGTATTTGGTGGAGTAGGAAGGATTGCCATAAGAAGACAACACTTAGATTACATAATGGTAATTAAAAATGATTTATAAAAAAATAGAAGAATTATAATCAAGCCAACTCATAGGAGCTGAGTTGTTTTCAACCAGAGGAAAATGATGCAGAAAAAATAAGCCAACCTTTTGGAGGCCATAAATTTTGACCCATAACTTTATTTGAGCTCTTCCTCACACCAAAATCATCGTATCAAAAATTTATATTATACTCTAATTATTCCCTTCGATTTGATTTCAATATTTTTTTAGGGTCTAAACATGATCATCTGAGAGTGTAAAATTAACTTTTAATATTTTTTTAAAAAAAATCTATTTTAAGAAATTGTATATTTTTAGAAGTAGACATCAACTTAAATTGAATTTAATCTTATAAGATAATTTTATAATTTATAATATTTAGGAAAAATTTAGGGATTGTGCATGCTTTCATGCAAAACTTACCAAAAATAGCTGTGTTTTTTATATTTTAGTTTTTTCTAAAAATAGCAGTTTTTTTAGATTTTTAGATTTTTTTGATTTTTACATGTAAACTCAAGTTTATGAGTTGAATCTTATTTAATCATGGTTTTCATTTTTAATTATATCTAGTTATTTCAATACGAATCAATACAAATTATCGTTCATAAATCTTGGCTATTGGTAATCTTATTTATCTTGTTAGTTTTTGGTTTCATTAAAAAAAGAATTTGAGAACATCTATTGGGCCAATAAGAGGATAATCTCTTGAAATAAAGGGATGAGGTCTATTTATTTTAAATACAAGTGGGTTTAATACCACTAAAGAATAATCATCATGTGGTCTAGAAAGACAAGAAGATAATAGATAAGGGTTTCAAAACCAACAAAGAGGGAAAAAAATTAGAAAGGATGAAGCTATAGTGGTGGTAGAGGATAGTTTCCAAATCAATGTAGATCTTGAGTTTGTTATAGATGTGAAAAAAAATATCATAGAGTGTTTGAGTGTCCACACTACCAAGATCAAGAAAGAAGGAAAGATGATTGTCCAAGAGTGAATTTACTTGAAGCTAAAATAGAAGAGCAAAATATTGAAGTTGTAGTAGCATATATTGGCAAAATTCTATTGATGAGAACAATGATTTCTCTAATAAAGTAACATGTGAAGAATAAATAAGGTGGTGATGCATGTTTGAAAATAAATATCTTTAGAACAAGGTGTACTTCTAGAGGTAAGATATGTAAGGTAATTATAGATGGTGTTAGTTTTGAAAATATGATTTTTAAAGATATAATTAAAAAAATAGGTTTGTATTATTAAAAACATCTTAATATTTATTGGATATCATATGTTTAATAAAAGGAATAAATTTATAGTAGATAAAAGGTGCTTGACCAAGTTTTCAATAGTTAAAACTTATAAGGATAAAATATGATTCCATGTTATAACAATGGATTGTTGTCATATGTTATTGAGAAGACCATGGTAGTTTGATATAAAAATAGTTCATGATGGAGAAAATAACACATATAGTTTCTGTAAAGGTAGCATGAAGGTAATTTTGTTACATTTTAAAGAAGAAGGATAGGTTGAAAGCATGTTCACTTGAAAATAATCTATCTAATACATGAAGATGATAGTTTGTTACTATGTATTAGTGGCAAAGAAAGAAGACACAGGAGTGGTGCAAATTCCAACAAAAGAATAAATAGTGTTGAAATAATATGCATATGTTGTACCTGATGAATTACCACCAAAAATATATATTCAACTTCATATTGATTTGATTCTAAGACCACCTCTACCCAATCAAACAACTTATACAATGAATCCAACATAACATATATAATTTAGTAAGCACGCTAATAATTTAGTGAGGAAAGGTGTATAAAGAGACAACATGAGTCCTTGTGAAACACCATCATTGATAAATATAAAGAAATATGGATGGTGAAGGATGTTGTGGATAGTAGAGCAATCAATAAAATTACAATCAAGTGTAGGTTTCCTATACCTCATTTATATGATATGATAGATATTGTTAAAGGAGAAATATATTTTATCAAAATTGATTTAAGGAGTGTGTACTATTTGATTTGAATTCACAAGGAATATTAATTCAAAATAACATTCAAGACTATATATGGTTTATATTATTGGATGGTGATGCCATCCAGGTTATTTAATCCACCTAGCATAGTTATGAGGGTGATGAACACAATGATATAAGAATACAGTGGTAAGTTTTTGGTAGTTTAATTTTATGAGCTTTTAATATTCAATAAGATTAAATAAGATCACTCAAAACACTTGAAAATGGTATTATATTTGTTAATAAAAAAGAAACTCTACGTGAATTTGAAAAAATGCAAATTTATGCAGAACAGTTTGGTATTTTTAGATTTGTAGTTCTAGAAAATGTTGTATGAATAGATGAAAAAAAATCAAATTTAATTTTTTAGTGGATATCCCAAAGAACATCATAGAGGTAAGAAGTTCTCATAGTTTATAAAAAAATTATTAAGAATTTTAGTAGTCTTGTTGCACCAAAAACAAATTGTATGAGAGGAAAAGAATTTTCATGGACAAGGGTAGCAACATAAAGTATTGAGTTGTTGAATTAAAAAATAATATAAAATACTATTTTAACATTATAAAATTTTATCAAAGTGTATGAGGTTGATTGTGATGCTTCATTTGTGGGAATTGGTGAGGTGTTGAGTTAGAAACAAAATCCAATAACATATTTTTGTGACAAATTGAATGATGTAAGAAAAAAATATTATGTGTATGATATTGAATTTTATTCCATTGTATAAGTATTAAGATATTGGAGGCATTACGTGGTGCCTAAAGAGAATATCTTGTTTTCTAATCATGAATCTTTAATGTATGTGAACACTCAAAAGAATTTAAATAGTAGGAATGCATAGTGGATGTCTTTCTTGCATGGTTATATTTTTGGGTCAAAGCATAAATCAAGAAAATAGTATCAGGTAGCTAATGATTTGAACAAGTGAGTGGGGTTGATAGCTACTATGGTGAATGAAGTAGCTGAATTTGAATTGATTAAAGAAGTATATGATACTAATCTAGATTTTGGAAAGATAGTTGAGTAATGCAAGAATCCATTGATAGGTGATACAATTAATGTATATGAAGACTATATTATGCAATATGTTTATCTTCTAATAGGAAAATAATTATGTATTTCAATTGGGTCTCTAAGAGACAATATTATAATAAAATTGCATAATGGTGGTTTGGCTGAACATTTTGGTAAGACAAAGATAATAGATTTGGTGGAGGAAAAATATTTTTGGATAAAGATGAAGAGATATGTGACAAGATATGTTGCAAGGTGTAGGATATTGCAATTGGCAAAAGAACATGCATAAAAATATAATGGTGTACATAACATTACTATTTTTAAAAGGATCATAGATAGATTTGAATATGGATTTTGTGTTGGGATTGCTAAACACACAGAGAGGTAATAATTCAAATTTTTTTTATTATAGATAGATTCTCTAAGATGGTTCACTTTGTTATATGTAATAAAATCAATTATTCCACTAGATTTGCATAACTATTTTTTAAGGATATTGTGAGATGGCATGGTTTTCTAAACACCATTACATCAAATAGGGAAATAAAAAGTTTAAGTCATTTTTGAATGACTTTGTGGAGGAAGATGGGGACTAAGTTACAATTCAGTATTGCATAACATACTGAAAGATATGGATAGACATAAGTTTCAAATAAGAACTTGGGAAATTTGTTTAGATGAAATGTTGGATAGAAGCCAAAGCAATGGACCTTGTATTTACTACAAGCTAAGTTTGCATATAATACTTATATGAATAGATCAATAGGTAAATTAGCATTTCATATTATTTATGGGATAAATCTTATGATTGTTTTAGATTTAGCATAGTTACCATTGTAAAATGAGTTAGTGATGATGCACAAGCATTTGCAAGACATATACAATAGTTACAAGAAGTAAGAAATAAGTTGTAGAAAATTAATGGAAGTATAAAGTAGTAGCAAATGTTAGAAGAAGCTCAAAAATATTTTAATGAGATTTAGTGATTGTCTAGTTGAGGAAAGAGATATTTTTGAAATGTACATATAACAAGTTGAAGTACAAGAAAATTAGATCATGAAAAATTGTGAATAAAATCAATGACAATGTTTACGAGGTGGGTTTACCACATAATTTTGATCTCTTCAGTATTTAACGTTTTAGATTTATATGGTCTTAGTGGAGAAGATGGTGAAGGTGAAGAAGATGAATACGTAGATTGGAAGCAATGGGTGACAAATAAGAAATAAAAGATAGTTCAAGTTCTATATAAGAAAACAATAAACATAAGACAAGTAAGTTATGATAGGTATTTGGTATAGTGGAAAGGATTAGAGTAGAAAGATAATACTTGGATTACAAAATGGGATCTAAAGAAGATTGATAAGAATAAATAGAAGTAATACAATTAGAACAACTCACAAGAGATAAGTTTTTCTCAACCAGAGGAGAATGATGCAGAAAAAGTGGCCAAACTTCTAGAGGCCATAACCTTTGATCAGTAGCTCTATTTGATCCCATCCTTACCCCAAAATGATTATATCAAAAAATTTAATGCAACCATAACCTACCATTCCAGTTATGGGATGTTTTAGATACTTTTAGAATCCAAACGTGACCATTTGAGAGTCCAAAATTACTGTTTATAATTATTTTAAAGTTTTCTCTAAATTTTGAAATTATCTATTTTTTTAACTCGAGTTAAACTTCATTTGAAGCTCATCCTATAAGTTAATTTTAGAGTTTAGTTTATTTTTAGATATTTTCAGATCTATGTGTGCTTACATGAAAAACTTATTAAAAATAATAGCTACTAAAAATAGTAGGTTGAGTTTTATTATTTTTAGAGATTCTATTTTAAGTTCAGAATTTTGCATGTCAATTTCAATTGCGAGTTGATTCTTATTTATGCATGGTTTGTAATTATTTGAATTGTTCAATATGAATCAATACTAGTTATTGTTCATAATATTTGTCTATTGAAAATTTTATTGTCTTAATAGTATTTTGGTTCATTATCCTCTTTATGGTATGGTCCCTTGATGGGATTAACCTTGTTTGATTTAGTTATTCTTTTACAAAGTTTTCCTTCTAGTTTTAGCCACACTATTTTCATTGGGATGGCATCTATGATATTCCCTTGTGTTACCCCAATTTTAATTTGTTAATAGACTCTGTTGAGTTTGACATACTCTTAAGAAAGATAAGAGGATGTTTGATGTTTGTGGTGTCCTGATTAGAAAAATTGGTTCCTCTTACTTTGATGAATAGATAGAGGGAAGAGCTTATAGCTTTAATATTTAACCCTCTTTACAGAGGGAAGAGTGTGTTTCAGCTCTAGATCTACAAATCTTCTAGGTCTCAGGAGTGAGTTTTTGTCTTGATATTCTTGAAAAGGGTTTAAAACTTCTCTTCAACTCAAGGTTCAAATCTTTCAAAGATAGTATTCAGAAGGAGACCCATTTCCTCGATTATGGAGAATGTAATATGGATATTGAGAGGCATGCCATTGTAAGGGAAATAAGATTTTTTCATTAGGATGGAAAGTTTCATAGATTCCCTTTGGAATCCCGCTCTATAATGTTATATGAATCCCTGAGGGTATCCTTCACCAATTTGAATTATGGATTCCCTGTGGAATCTGTTTCAAGTTTGCCTTGTGCTCTCCCTATGGACACCTCTTTCAATACTCCAGAGCTCTTCTTTTCTAGGTGTTTTTTAGTGGACTCTAGGTGGATTCCTTCTCAAGATGGTTCTATGGATTCCTGGAGGAATCATTTGTTGGTTTGGATTTGGACACTATGAAAGTTGTGCTTTGTTGGGTTTTGGGTTCTATTGGGGACACCGCAAGATTTCTTTCTCTTTATTTGACTTTGGAGACCTGGACCTCCATGTGTTCATGTTGGTTAGAAATCTAGCCAAAATCGATCTATTGAACCCCTCGGAATCTTGATGGTTCTCTTTGAGACCTAGGCCTCCTACTTCATTAGTCCACGTTGGTTTTCAGTTCAACTAAAACTAATTTTTTGCCACACCATTCGAAAGTGATTGTTATATTTTTCACTATTTATTTTTCCTAGAGCTTGGGCCTCTATCTGTGCCAAGGCTAGTTTTGGATCCAGTCAAATACTAGAATAGTTGTCTCTTTATTATCTTTGTTGGGATTGGGTCCCCTGGGGGAACACGATGATTATTTTAGAGACTTAGATCTCTCTCTTTATTAGTCTAGGTAGGTTTCTGATCCAACTAAAATCAGTTGGTTCCTACACCAGGAAAAAACAGTTGTTGCTCTTTCTGATGTTATTCCTCTTTTACTTTGGTCCTTTCTTCTCTTTTCATTGTTGTTTCCTCTTTAAGCAGAGTCCTTGTTTTCTTGATGACCTACATCATCTTTGATTTTGTGTATGGCAGGGGGAAACCTGGGCCTTATAATATGTCCAAACAAGATTCCAGACCAATAAAAAGTGGGTTTACCTTATTATGAACAATTCAACCATATAAAAACAAAATAATTATTTTTTTAAAAAAAAAATCATCATCCATCGAAGAGTGATTCAATTACTATTACATGAGTTTAAAATCTTCGAACTGATCCGAACAAGACAAACTAATAATTAAAATTTTACTTCATCGATCATTATCAGCAGAAACTGTCCGAATCTATTTCACAGTCAACTGTTCGCAGCTATAAATAAGTGCAGCCAAATATTATAGTGTTCAGATGAACACACACACACATTATAACGAAATTATGATATAACTGATATTTGCAGAGGTATATATGTTTAAATGCGTAGATAGATTCGTTATATATTAAGCTTGGCATTGCCATCATATTTACAGATGGAGACTTACATTCAGCTAAACTCACTTTAAATTATGCATTTCACAAATGAGGTAAATGGAAACCTGGAATGTCCTCAGATCTCATCCATGCAAGCTGGAAACATTGTATTGTATTTATTGGATATGAATTAGAAAGACATCCAATGCTTGATTTTGTTGGCGGGTAAAGCCGGATGTCGTATTAGAAATTCGTTCAAAATTAAAATTTTAGGTATGAATTACTCACAAACATAATAAAATTAAGGTTCATCCGCTACATATTATAGACTTTTTGATCGGTAATGTTCTCCCTCTCTCTTTTTTCTCCTCTTTTAAATTTTTCTTTATTCTTCTTTTATATTTATTTCTTATTCTTTTTATTGTCCAGTAAGCTTCACATAATTCTTTGGGACGTTGTGATGCAAGTAAGAATGGAATGATTAAACTTATATTACAATAATATTTAAATTTAAAAAAATTAAAGAAAAAATTAATAGGACTAAAAACATAAGTTTATAAAAAAAATTTAATTAAAAATTTTAATAAACTTTTCAAATTTGTTTTCAAAAAATACTTGTAACCTGGTGGATCATGTTTAAATATGCTTCACACTAATATTTCCTATGCCTCCGATGAATATGTGATGATATTAAATTGAGTTTTGGTAGAGTTTTGAAGTCAGATATCTTTATATATCACATCTAACAATAAATTGAGAATATATTTTTAATTTATTTTTAATGTAATAATTTTTTATTTTTTATTTATTTTGTATATGGACATTATTTATTTTGATATTATTTTCAAAACTTAATTAATAATTATACTTTATATTATATATTGCAATTATAACTAAAAAATGTCATTAAATAAAGTACATAAATTTGTCCTAAAAATATATTATAAACTAAATAATCCATTCCTTATATTATTATAAAATAATGTTGTTTTTTATATTTGCATATAGTATAAAAAATACTCGTTTAAAGAATCTCTTGTAAGTTTATCATTTTGTTATGGGTTAAGCATAACTATGAAAATCATTGTAATAAATTAATCGATGTACATAACATGACCATTTTTATTTATTTTTTTCTCCTTTAATACCCTTAGGCATAGTAAAAAAGTTGTTAACAACTTCCCTTAGTTTCTCAAGAACATCCTAATGGTCCTACAATGGCAATGTTATGACCTTGTAGTCACTGCAAGTACCTCACTGAATATCTAATATGGGTAGTTTTTCTTGGTCTTTCATTACGTCTTTATGTTTTTATTGAACAAAACATTAGTTTAACCCATAAGTCATCTGGTACATACCAATCAGGATAAATGTTTCATGGCTCATTCTAAATAGAGAGTATGTGAAATAGTTTTAACTAAATATATTTGTGAAACCATTGATTTCTTGGTAGGTGATGAATATTTCTCTCAATGTGTGTTTTATCATGCTAAGGACCATAAAATCAAATATTGTCCGCTTGTGCCTCGTATTGAATGTAAGGTGGCATCGAAGTTCTTACCCAACCTGAAGCTAAAGAAGATCTGAATGTCTAGGTAAGTTTCAAAAACATCCACAAATAAGTAGACTTAAAAATACCCAAGCTGCCATATATTTCAACTACGAAGGTCACCCCTCCATTTTACAAATCGGTTCCCTTCTAACCCTTGTAGAGATCATAAGTTAAAAATGCCCTATATGAGCCACCTGTAATTATATTGTTTATATAGTTATAAACTTCAAAACCACCTATTGAAATGATTTCATCTGAAACCCATTATAAGGGTTCAGAGAGGGTTATATCCATCCTTCCATACAAATTTGTCTTAATCCTCAACTTAAGCACATGGATGGTAAGATATGCGGTGAAGTAAGGCTTTTCTTGTATGATGAATTTCTTAAACATAAACAGGCGACTTATTTACGTATGGATAATCATTTTTCTTCTATTGGCGATTCGAAGAAGGTGGATAGCAACACATAGTTTCCTAAAATGTTATCACAGGGTTAATGAACGATTCTAGTAAATAATTTATTTTCTATATATTTTCTAAGTCTTATATATTCTTTGCGTACACGAGATAAACACAAGTGACTTTTGTATTTGCATGTATGTTAATATTCATTTCTTAGGTTGTTTTTCTTTTGCCACATCACATTGGCCGTTGATTAGTTGTGGTTACATTTTTTGACCCGTCACTTTCCACCAATTTTCGTTTGGTAGGTTGTCTTTCTTTTTGCCACATCACATTGGTAGTCGATTAGTTGCGGTCGCGTTTCTTAACCCGGCACTTCACACTTCAATGATTAATTAGGGTATCAATCAAACTAGGATGAAAATCATTGTCACCGTATCGTGCAGACCCTATTTGATTTTCATGGTATTACGCTTCGAATCATCAATATAGATTCTCTTAATTTTGTATTGGAGCAGTCCCAAATTTTATATCATCTTTCAAAAGATATCTTGAATGTAACTAGTCCATAAATAGGTCTACACCATTAACATGTATACACACATATTTCATCATGCATATACTCCATAAACAGGGTAATAACATTTATAAAACTTATAGCTCTACCAATACAGCTTTAGATTTAAATCTTAATGTTTATCTTAACCCCTGTATTGCATTTAAAACTAAATATATCCACTTCCATGTAAGTCAAATGTAATGACACCCTCAAGCATTATGCAGACTTCCTATAGGTGTTAATGAACCAATACCTAATCGGGTCACTAGGATATATAATTTGTTCATGTAATGACATGGTCGTGTATGTGTGTGTGAGAGATATTATATATTTATATTCTTATAAACATACTTATATGTATGTATGTTTGTTTCCATTCAAGAGGATACAAAAAGCCCTATAGAATATGTATAACCAATGATTATATATAACATATATAGGGTCTTTAACGAATCAAATAAATCTCTTGAACCTATTATAGTTGAGTGGATCTTGAAAGATTAATTTGATGTCATTTGAACCAATACATATAATTTAGAATAAAATAATAATACAGGGTTCACTCTACCAATAACATAAAGGCCAAATAACAAGAATCAATATCAAACATTGGCCAGGTCTTCATCTAATATGGCTCATCCCTTAACTCTATAGGCCTAAAGATGGAACCGAGTTACATCCCAAGGTCTATAGACATGAAACCTTAGGAATTTGAGTAAGATTTTTAATAGAATCTAACATTTCAAGCATTCAAATAAGTATGATAAAAATCATAGCAATCCCACATTTTTTTTGCTATAGAAATCTACAATAATGAAAGATGAACTGACCTGATAATCTAGTGTTTTCCTATTTTAATGTATGAAATTCTAGCCCTTGCCACCTTTTGATGAGCTCTCCTTTCTCCTTATGTCTTCTATTATGTCCTCCTTTTTCATTTTCCCTTTTCTTGTTCTTTTTCCAATGTCTTTGCATGTTTTTACATGACCAACCAACTCTCCTATTATTTTGTGAGTTCCTCATCATTTAGTTCACATTCATAAATGTACCATTATATTCCTTTATTGCCAAATTATAATCAACAACTCTATATCTAGTACGGAGACTATAAAAACCCTCCAAACTCTCCAAGAGTGAAGTCAACTCCCTTGTAATTTCAATTAAACAAAACCTAATTCCTTTTTAACATTTTATTACTTCCCATAGATATTTAAAGAACACGAATAATCAATGCAAGGATTTCACATGCTAATAAAATCAAAACAAGTGTTATACCCAAACAATGCAAACAAGACTCATATGCTATCAAAATAACCAAAAAACAACAACATTAATTTCACTCAAGTAGCAAGAATTTGGTGTGTGTAGGTTTGACGAATTTCTCTCAACCCCTAATGCTCTATTCACACCCCTCCCCAATGATACTTTCCCTCTATGCTACATGTGAGGGCGGAATAGTCTTGCAACCAATTTATATATGCATTAATAATTTTTTGTAATTTAAATAAGTCATCATGATCATAAATCGTAGTAATAACATATGCAACTACTATCAAACATAATAACTAATTAAAAAAACAATTTTATTGTCAACCATGCAACATTCATACCGAAATCACACAAAAAATCATAAATGCAAATCATTACTTTGAAAATACTATATTAATACGTAAGTAGTTTTATAGAGTGGAATTAGATGTGACATTACTTGTGATTGTTTAAATTCATCCATTTTCTTTGTTTTCATTTTATTTGGACCCTTTATATCTATGAACATATTGCTTTCCTTTTATTTTTTAAATTTCACTATAGTAATTCTTGATAAAAATTTATAAATGATTGGTCATAAGTTTCGACACCTCCTCTGTCTATACAACTAAATAAATCATAAAATAATAATTGCATGTTTAAAAAAATGAAATCTTTTTCTTCTTGAAATAATTTATTTATGAAAGAATGGTGATGAAATTAGATATATTCCTCACTTTATCTATATGCACACTACCATTGGCATTACTCATATAATTTATTTCAATAATTCATTCTCATAATTTACTCTTCATGTAGTTTTTTCTATTCTCATAGTTTACTCTTCAGCTAGTCTTTTCTTATCCTTCTAGTAGAACCATCTTATAAATTTATTGTACATTCACTACATAATGAGAGGGTGGTATTTTATCATGGGGTATGCAGTAGTGTTAATTTTAGTAGGCCATATGAAAAAATACATGGAGGTCTTGAGGTGAATTGGATTCATAATGGTGGTGAATCAGTTTGAAAGGTGTATCATTGTACAAGGAAATCATGTCATGCCATGTGGTGAATTGCACAAAGCCTGCTAGTTTTCTCTAAATCTCATGCAAATATAGATGAACACCCAATAAATATAGACTTAAAGGCATATGATGGCATCCTACATGGATTTGATGACATCCAACAAGTGTGGGTATCTAACTACAGCCTATGGGGGCTTAACTCCAAATTACTGGCATCTGATAGTAGGCTAAAATAACATGATAGTAGGATTTAAGTGAACAATGCAAGCTACCTATGGGTAGACAAAGGTCAGATGTCTATTCCCACCTTTAAAATATTAGTGTGCACCTTTAGATTGTAGATGGATACCTATAGTCTATGGGTATGCACTAATAGTTTGTAACTGGGTGCCAACAACCTACCTTTGTTCACCCATAGGTAGCCTATGTCATCCACCCATAGCTTGTTATCATCCTCCCATAGCCTGCTTTTGTCTACCCACAATCTATTATTGGATGTTAGTAGTCTACAACTAGGCACCCAAGGCTACCATCAGACACTCACAGGATACTATTAGATGCCCATAGGCTGCCATCAGATGTCCTCATTTTCAATTGTACTGATGGTATTTACAATTAAAAAATACTAAAAATTTATATTGTAAAAAAAATTTGCATGCCTTGCTAGGAATTGTTGATTCTTGAAGCCCTCTTGGGACCTAAATACAAACCACCAAAAAAATTCCTAAAGTCATCCAATGGTATGTGGTAAATTCCTCAAGATTCTCTTTCAAGGTGCTCATTAATTATATTTATATGAAGAAATTTGTATTCAAATGTAGGCAAACCTCTCCTCAAAATTAAATTTGACCCTAAAAATTTAGGTGGTACTGCCTTGTTAGCCACTCCACAAAAATCGCCAAATGTTGACTTTAAATAATGAAATATTCATAGATTAATGAAGATTTTCCATTACTAAAACCTGGTATGTAGGAGATTTTAACTATAATGATCTTTATAAATAATTTTTCTATTTATTTCATAAATTTATTATTAATTAGTTATAAATCATGTCAATATTATAACTAGAATACATATCTTATATAAATCTATGTAAAATACACTGATAGATATCATTCTCAAGAAACCTATATAGTATTAAATCATATATGCCTTTAAAATGATATCTATCATTGTATTTTACATATATTTATCTAAGATATGTATGCTAGTAGTACTTGCCACAACATAAAGTAAAGGTAAATATTTATTGTTCATAAAAACACTTTATATAAATATTTGGTGCAATTTTAAAATGAGAAATGGAGAGCAACATGGTATTTATTTATTATTATGTATGTGATAAAATCTACATATTATCTATAAATTAATTATGATTATCTATATATTATTTAGTTATGTATTACTTACACTTGGCATTAAGATTAGTTAGGTGTTGTCTACTCAGCTTCGCATGAGACTGATTAGCCATCACTTCTTTCTGAGTGTGAGTTATTACCCAAATTAACTCCACTAATTATGAATGGTAGTTATTCTTATCTACCTATATCTACATGCACCTTATCTACTTAATACATGAGTTTTAAATCTACACACTAACAATATAAAGTGCCAAAATTTACGGGGGATCTAAAATTTAATGAAGTGGGGTGTTCTTATGTCATGTGCACTTCTACATTTCCCTCAAGTATTTTATTTTCCACACATCTAATTTATTTAACAACAACATCTAAGAATGGATTCAAATCAAACAATTACACTCTTGACACCTATCAATTTTCATGATTGGAAATGTAATGTTACACTTGTGATTAAAAACAAAGGGTTTCATAGGGTAGCAATAGGTGATAAAAAATAACCTATTGTTCATGAAGTGAAATAAAAATTGTTTAACAAATGTGATCAAGCCTTCGGGTTTCTATGTCTTAATCTATCTTTGAAACTCATGTTTCATTTATAATCCTTGAAAACACCTAATGAAGTTTGGCTTGTTTTGAAAAACATTTTTGGGAAGGTAGATGAAATGAGAGCACATGAGTTAGAAAATGAAATCATTAGCTTGAGTCCTAATTCATCTAATACCCTAAGTTAATTCTTCACTATGTTCAAGTAATTAAGATTATAGTTGAAAGAATGTGGAATATGGAAAAGGGATTATCAACTTTTTCTACTCTCTCCAAACTAGGTCTTGACTATTCTATGTTTGTATCTAACTTCAACTCCACCCAAGAGAGCTCTTGGAGCCACATAGACCATGCTATCTCTAGATGACTTTATTTATGACTTGACTAAGGAGCAAGATAAGTTAATATAAATGATCACTTTGAATTCCATAAAACCTCATGCCCTAATTTCTACAAATGGTAAACAACAATAGGCTTTCAACAATAAATAGAATAAGCAACACACTCAAAAGGACAAGGAGACCAAGAAAGATTATAAAAATGAATCCTGAAAATCCAACACTAAAACTTATTCTTATCAAGTGAAACCTATGAAAGAAAAATTTAAGTGTGCATATTACAAAAAACTTGGTCACAATGAGCTTACAAATATATAAATAAACATATCAACCACATGACACATCTTCTGAATAAGAGTAATATAGAGGTTCCTGAATCTATCAAAGATTCCTCATCAATCTAAGAAACTTTTAAGGAAAAAATGAAAGAGATATCTAAGTACAAGGCTTTAGTTAACATAACATCTTCAACATCTTCATATTAGATTATTGAATCTAGTACATTGCATCAAATGGGTTCTTCACATGTTGATTTTTCTTCCTTAGAGCCTTATTGTATGTCTTCTATCTCTCTATGTGGTGACACTCCAATAATAGTTGTAGGGAGAAGGTATGTTAAAGTTTAAGGTGGAATATTGATAAATATTCTAAGTGTACCTTCTCTTTTAGCTAATCTCATATTAATATACCATATTAACCACATAGGAAAAGGCCTTAAAGTTTCCTTCTCTCCAGATTCAGTTGAGGCTAGAGAGTTACATAGAAACAATTTGGAAGTTGTGGGAAGGGAAAACAACAAACTAGGTTAAACAAATTCACACATTTTATACCTAATATTTCTCCAATAGCATTGCTTACTCATAAATATGTAGTAAGCAAATTATGGAATCAACATTTTGGAAACCTTAACTAATGCTATCTTGAGCATCTAAGTCAGTAGGATATGGTCAAAAAGCTTCTTAGAGTCAGATTATCTAATGGTTTTTGTAAGGTTTGTACCCTTAAAAAGCACCTTGAATAAAAATTTAACAAAATAAAATCGTAGAGGGATACACAAATATTTGAGATTGTTCACAGCGATGTATCGATGGCCTTTCCCCATTCATATTTTACCAAGGCTAGGTATTTCATTACCATCAAAGATGACTTGTCCAGATTCACATGGGTCTACTTCATTTCGAAAAAATCTAAAGTCTTCGACAACTTTCAAGACTTAAAAGTTCTTGATGAGAAATAGTCAGGGAGTGTCAATAAAGTTCTTTGAATTGATAATGGGGGTGAGTATGTCAGCAATAGGTTTGATAAGTTTTAAACATCTGGGGGGATAAACTTACAATGGACAGTTCCTTACACTCCCTATAAAAATGGTGTTTCCAAATATAAGATCATATCCTTGAAATAAATGGATAATTTTATGATACACTCCAAGGATATTACAACATAATACTAGTCAAAACCAATCAACTATGCTTCTTACATTTAAAACAAGGTTCCTCATAAAGTCTTGAAGGATATCACTCTTTTTAAAGTATGGACAGGTAGTAAACCATCAGTTGAGAACTTCAAGGTTTTTAAATCTCCAACCATGGCACAAATACGAAAGAATATTTTCAAGGTAATAGATCCTCATTCCAAACCTTGCATCTTTGTAGTTATTGATATTGTGTGAAAGGTTATCACTTGTTACAACCAACCACACATGATTTTTTCATTAAATTAAGTGTTAAGTTTTAGGAGAGTCCTATTGACACCTGAATAAACATTTCTCCTAATATTATGGACTAACATGACCTTGACGATTCTTCTAAAAATTTAGATCATCCATGATAGATTCTTGAGGGATTGTCTTCTTCTTCTAATTTTGATAGTGAAGGGGATTCATCCTCATCCTCTTATGGGATTATTTTGGAGGGTGATATTTCTACACCTGACTCACCCATATCTCATCCTTCTTGGGATAAAAGGATACTTTATAATATGGGTACTTAGGTAAGATATCTAATAGACATGATACATACACATTCAAACTATCAGAATGGGCCATATGTTTACTTTACCTCAGACTCTAATCCATAGACATTTTGAGAGGCTTAAAGGATAATTGAGTGGGATAGTGCTACACATGAGGAATATAATTCCTTAATGAAGAATCATAATTGGAATTTGACACCACTTCTTAAAGGAAGGAAGATGGTTCGATGTAGGTGGATATATCAAGAAAATTGTGTAACTAATGGGTTAGTTGATAAATACAAAGCCCATTTGGTTGCTAAGGGTTTTTCATAATTTGCTAGCTTTGACTACACAAAGACCTTCACACCTATGGCTAAAATAACATAAATCTTACTTACTCTTTCTATTATCATATCACATGGTTAGGATGTGTACCAAATGGATGTGAAGAGTGCTTGTCTTCACAGAGACCTTGGGGAAGAGATCTATATAGATTAACCATATGGTTTTGTTCAAGATTCATCCTTAGCTTGTAGACTTATGAAATCCCTCTATGAACTCAAACAAGCCCCTAGGGCTTGGTGCACCAAAATGGATTCCTTCTTCCTATATTTAGGTTTCACATGGTACTATTCAGATCATAATGTATATCTCTTGTGACAAGATGATTCACTATCGATACTGGTACTTCATGTTGACAATTTTTTGATCACAAGGAGCACTTCATTTTCCATTATAGACGTGAAGTTAGTTCTTTAGGACAAATTTGACATGATAGATTTGGGTCTATTACTTTACTTCCTTGGTATTGAAATTTCATAATTTAATTTAGGGATCACTCTTGCACAAGCCAAGTACACTCATGATTTATTTTCTTAGTTTCACATGATTCATTGCAACCCATATCATACTCCATTTCTATTTGGATTCAAGGGTACTCTCAGACTTGGGATTCATTATAGATTTGGCATGAAGGTTGACTTGGTATGATTCACAAGTTCAAATTGGGCAAATGATACTAAAAATCACAAGTCTGCTTCATATTACAATTTCTCACTAGGTTCGAGTCCTATCAGTTGGTCTATCAAAAATAAAAATGCTATTTCTTTATCATATATAGAGGTAGAGTATAGGGGACTTGTTAACATAGCTACTGAGGTTACTTGGCTTCATAGAATTCTTACTAAGTTTGGCATTTCATTCCATCAATCTAGAGTCATCTATTATGATAATCAAATCACCATTCAGATATACAAGAATTTTGTTGAGCACCAATGAACCAAACATATGGAGATTCACATGCATTGCATTAAATAACTTATTCATGGTAAGAACATCAACTTACTTTCTTCTTAGTCTTTAGAGCAGGGTACATATATCTTCACCAAACCTTTTACTGAGGTGAAGTTCATTCATTTATGATCTCTTCTTGGTTTTTGGTCGATTACAATAGTGACATCATCTTTAAGGGGATTTCTAGTTATCCTCTCTTTCTTTTATCTTTTTTTTTGGAGGGGTGTTTTTTCCTACTCGATTTTATTCCTTTCTCCAGCATTTGAGAGATTATTTTATATTTGGTGACCTCATCAGGCCTAGTTGATGGGACCTAATTTTATTATACCCATCTAAGTTGTGTTTAAGTGAGTGTGTTAGTGTATTACTCACATTTTTATCATCACATATAATCTTACATTAATTTTAGATATTTGTTATAACTGATTATGTTGTAGGAATCTTCTAGTGTTTTCCCTTCACAATAAATAATTACCTAATTTAGGTAAATTAAGATGTATATATTTTTTCTTCACTCTTTAGAATGAAATAATCTAGTTCCAATCCAATCTGATAAAAAATTTATTATCATAGCCATGCAATAGAAGTCTCCAAAGAAGTACAAACATTGATGAATCCTAGAGTAACATGCAACATAGAATCATGACCTATGAATTTTGGATGCCTATCTGAGATAGAATTCAACTATTTATATGCCTATTCAATGGCACATAAATAAGCATGATAGGTATTTATACCACTTGAAAAATCCCATGGGCTAGGCAATAAATCATAGTCCAGAAAGGGAGAAGGAAACTCATTGGTTGAAGATGGAAGACAGTATATTAGATGTGGTCACCATGATATTACTACTCATCATGAGCATGGAGAGGCATCCATTGATAGTCTTGAGGTTCCCAAAAGTAATGTGCAAATAAAAAAAAGATTGTGGAAATACAATCGATGTTGCCCATGCTTGACAATAATTCAATGTAGACCTATAGAAGTATCTTTCTATCTTTCAAATTTTCCTCTTGATATGAAGACCTACAAAAGTGAGCCTTTGTCTAGGAATGAGAAACCTACCATGGATAATCATTGCCCATAGCCAATATTGAATACACAATATTAAAGTGAAAGTGTGATTGATACCTAGCACATATATAATTAAAAAGGTTAGTATAATATAGAAAGATGTGCCCAAACTGAAAGAAGTTGAGTTTGAATATGTCCAACACAATCTGCAACAACCATTGAGTATTTTCAAAGTGCAGTGGTGATAGAAGGGAAATATGTGAATCAAAGTATTCAAAGTATTTTTCTCCTTCAATGTGGAAGAATATTTCATCTTTAAATGTTAACAAACCAATCTACTAAGAATCCACAGTCAGGTAAGTATATAGCCAGTAAAAGCAAGATGCAATAAGGATACATCTTGAAGCAAAGCACATACCAATAATCTAGTCATCCATATTGGTGCTATTAAGCGAAAGAAGTCTGAAGCAAAAATCCTAAACAGCATACATATATTTTTTTAATATTGAAACAATGAATACTATTTTTTCTTGAGAAAATGTGTATAAAGTAAAAAAATTAGAAGTTGTCTACTCCAATATTACTTCTCTCTAATGCCCAACTTCTTAAAGGATCAAACTATCACCTATAAAATAAAGATACACACCATCCTTCAGTTTTAAGGTCTATGGGGCATCATGACAGGGATTGTCTAGGTATCTACTGATCATTATGCACTCATAAAATATGAAATGGCTAATGCTAAAGCATTGATGTTGATTATGTTAAGCATCATTGATGACATACAACCACCTATTGAGGATGTAGATAGAGAAAATATAACATGAGATAAATTAGCAACCATTTATGAGGCAAAAAATAAGACTAAGATCCTTCATCTATAGTCAAGACTTCACACACTCTCTTTGGAGTCTAATGATAAAGTCAAGTAATTCTTATGTCAAGTGGCTAAGTTGTGAATAGAGTTGTTAGCACTCAGTGAGATGGTAGATGACCAAAATTTGGTCTTGATCACTTTGAAATCACTCCCTTCCCAATTTAGAGTGTTTGTCATGACACTAAACATCTCCAAATAAACAGTGTTATTCTAAGAACTTGTGAACCTATTGTAGCAAGAATAAGCCATAAACTTAGTCTAGGATGACTTTCAAGACAAAGCTCTTATCTCAAAGCACCAATGAGGTCAAAAATATTGCAAGGGAACTCCACATAAGCAACTATAGGAAAAATAGCAAAAATATTCTAGACATCATTAGAAATCAAAAAATTCAAAGAGGTGGTGTCACATCTATCAAACTAACACCCATGACACTGACAACTATTGATATAATAGCCTAAAACAAGGGTATTCCAATAAAGAAAGCACATCATGATGTGATGATTATTATAAATTAAAAAGACATCCCCATCAATAGAAGAAAAAGGGACATCTTGTAACTCAACAAGATGATGAAACTGATGAGTCAACACTTGAAGAAGATAATTATAGTTCACATAAAAACATAGTGCTAGTCTCCCACACCCCATAGCCCATGAGGAATATCTTGTTGATAGACTCAAGTGCCACTAAACACATGTTAGGTGATAAGATGCTATTTGATTCACTAACAGACGAACCCACTAGAGATCGAGTTAGGGTTGTTGATGATAAAAAGTATGTTGTAGATGGAATAGGCCAAGTCACCATTCCTCTTAGAACACAAAAATGTAAACTATCAAAGGTACTATATGTTAATGGATTGACATCCAACCTCTTATCAGTCAGTCAGCTTTGGAATCATCATCTAAAGGTGGAGTTTCTTATTGATAACGGCATCAAATCCTACTTGATCTCACAAAAAGGTAAGGTTCTTGCTAGATAATTTTTTATAGATAAATTATTTGATTTAAATTTTGTTTCATCTTCTATAGTAACTTTATTTGCCTCTATGGTATAATTTATTTCTCTCTAGAACTACTATTATGGTCACATGTCTACTAAATCTTTATACCAGTTAAATTTAAAAGTGATGGTACATGGACTTCCCAAGTTATCTAGTTCCTTGCCCATTTGCCTTGGATGTCCTATAGGTAAACAACATAGGGATTGATTCAAGGCAATATCCTTTTATGCCAATAAATGTTTGGAGGTTGTTCATATTGATTTGAATGGTCCATTACCTACTTAATTTTTAGGATACAAGCACTTCCAACTGTTCATGGATGACTACTCTCAGAAGACATTGGTGTTTTTCCTGAAGAAGAAGAGTGAGGTGCTTCATCATTTCCATGACTTATATTATTAGGTTGTGAAGGAGACTAGATAACCTCTTCTTTACATCCTCTCAGATCAAGGGATTAAATTCACATCAAAGAAGTTCTTGGCATTTATAAACCAAAAAATCATTAAAAAAAATTGACTACTCCCTACACACCCTAGTAGAATGGCATTGTTGAGTGAGGTAATCACACAATAATGGAAATGGCTCATTTCAAGTTGTCAATAAAAAAAACTAGATAAATGATATTGGGTAAAAGCATTCCATACAGTTGTTTATCTTCTTAATAGGGAACTAATGAATATACTAAAGGATAAAATTATAGAAGAGGTATGGAGTGGTAAAATCCATAGATTTCTCATCTATGAGTGCTCAGTTGTACAATATATATGAATATCCCAACTCAAAAAGGAAGAAAATCGAGTCAAAAACACTCTTATGCATCCTATTAGGCTATAACACTAACTCAAAATCATATGATCTCAAGTACCCTAAGATGAAGAAAATATACAAAAGTAGAGATGTGGTTTGTGATGAGTCATCCTTTGACTCAATGATGCAGAAAGAAGAATCAACACCAACCACCTTTCACAAATTACTCACTAAGTCAGATGATGAGGAGACTCCTCATAGAGAAGATGAGATACAAGGAGATTTGTATGTTGATGTTAGAGAATTATAAAATCCACTAGGTACTTCTTCATATTATCAAATCATTTCTTTACATCAACAACAAATTTCCCATCTGTAGTGGGTACGAAGCACCATCAAAGACTCCCATGTGCAATTTCCCTAGAATACTTCATACAGATTTAGAACAAGGAGTCAGACAAGAAATGAGGTAAAATTTTCACTCATGAGTATAGTAGTTGATATGTCCAAACCTGATAATGTTTGAGAAGCACTAATTCAACCTTAGTGAAATAAAACCATGGATGTTGAGTATGACTCACTCATGTAGAATCAAACTTGAAAACTTGTCAATCTGTCTATAGAAAGAAACCCATAGACTACAAATAGTTTTTACAACTAAATATAATGTAGATGAATCCATTGACAAGCACAAAGGATGACTTGTATTAAAGGTATATGCTTACAATAAGGCATTGAATATGAAGAGACCTTTGTACCCACTGTAAAGATCAAGACCATCAGATTTTTTTATGCACTGGTAACATATAATGGATGGAAAATTTAGTAGATGGATGTCAACAGTGCTTTACTAAATGATGATCTCAAAGAAAAAGTGAACATGACCCAACTTGAAGGATTTGTTAATGAAAAGCATCCTAAAAAGGTATGTCATCTCATCAAATCATTGTATGAAGTGAAACAAGCTCTTAGGACATGGTACATTAGAATATATGATCACCTTTTGTTGCATGGTTTTACCTATAGCCCCATAGATTCTAACTTGTACATAAAGAAGGTAGGGATAGAAAGTATCATTTTTATTTTGTATCTAGATGATTTTGTCATCACTATAAATTTAGAAGATTAGGTTGATATTGTGAAGAATGACCTCAAAATATCCTTCAACACGACTGATTTGGGGCTAATCCATTATTATCTTGGCTTTGAGATATGATAGAAATAGAATCACATTTTTATCTCCCAGAAAAATATAGAATGGTAGATTGTAAACATCTTTCAACACCAATGGAGAATGGTTTACAACTCTCTCAATTTTAGGACTCACCTCAAGTGGATGCAACTCTCTATAGATAGCTCATTGGGAGTCTCATCTACTTTACCTACACCAAACTAGATATATTTTTTACTGTGAACTATCTCCTTATATTTATGTAGTAGCCAAGCAAATGTCACTAGGGTACAACAAATTATGTTCTAAGATATGTCTGAGGCACACTTGAGTATGGTCTAGAATACAAGAAGAATACTCAATTTTAATACCAACTCAGACTACGCTAGATCTGTTGATGATAGAAATTCAATGTCAGGATACATATTTCACCTGAGATCTAGATCAATCTCATGGATTAGTAAGAAGTAAATTTTTGTTACTCCATCAGCTACTAAGGCATAGTATTGCACCCAATGTGGAGTTGAGTGCAAGGGGATATGGTTATGTCACATTCTCACTAATATGGGCATTAGTGAAGAAAATCCACCTATCTTTATTTGCGATAATCAGGGTGTGTTGAAGCTTGTGAAGAAGATTGTTTTATTTCAAATAACTAAGCACATAGAGGTCGAATGCTTGTACATTCAAGAGAAAGTTTTAAACCACCACATC